>JXCR01138750.1:36074-73615 GCA_002079205.1 Phalaenopsis hybrid cultivar | reverse complement strand
GAAACGTATATTTGCGCACTACCTCTAGTGATAAAAATATTAATCTAATTTTATAATATTACATTTATTCTCACTTGCTGCTAAATATAAATTGGGTCAAAACTTTGATCATATTCAAAACATAACTATCTGTGTAATTACGGTTTGGGTTAGCATAGCCGCCTCAGACTTTGGCATGGAAATATGGAGCACTTCATCCTCTGATTTCTCATAAGGGAAGTCCTTCAACATTTTTATGACTGACTAGCTTCAAAGCTTTTTTTGTCTATTAAATTTCATGATCTTTTAGGATGTACTAGCTACAAAGTTTGAACTCTCTTAGCCCATTCATGGAAGGTTTGAAACACCAAAATTGTGGGAAATTTAGGATTTCAACCCACTTAGGTATGGATCAGAGGCTCGCAAGGGAAAACTCTCAGATTTGATAAGAGTTTCCAATCAAAGCTTCCTAACCTAGGGCTACCTGTACAAAATCAATGGCCAATCTAAGATAGTGTGGTTGCATCGACTAGCGTCGGCCAACCCACTAAACCTATATGGGTGATTGGACCCACAACTCTTAACCTAAAATAACCCTAGGTCCGGCTAGGAAAGAAAGTGCCAAGGTTTTTGAGGTTCTCACCACTGAATAGGTTTCAAGCACATTTCCTTAAGAAGGAGGAAGCTTTCCGAAGGATGGAAGAGAAGCCCACACTTCATTGAAGCTCTATCAAAGCTCCAATGATGTTCAAGTGATGCTCTGGCGATACTTCCTAATGCTAGGATGAAGCTCTCCTTTAGTGTAGGAGAGTATGAACCTTTCTCCTTTTCTAGCTAAGCTCTCTCTCAAGAAGATCTCCTCACACATCCAAAAATGTGGTGAAGGAAGATAAAGCAAATGAGGAAGAAGAATTTGAAAAAGAGGAATAGGATGAGGGAGATAGACTCCCTTAGCTTTTCTCACTTGAAGAAGATGAAGATCTTCTCCCATTCTCTCTCTAAAAAGCCTTTTCTAAAGAACTTACAAGCTCTCAAGTGGTCTCTCAAGAAGCTACTTCAACCCACATATTGAAATAATGATATAATAAGTTGGGGGCAAATGAGGTTCCCGTAGCTTAAGATCAACTCTCCCCNGAGAAGCCCACACTTCATTGAAGCTCTATCAAAGCTCCAATGATGTTCAAGTGATGCTCTGGCGATACTTCCCAATGCTAGGATGAAGCTCTCCTTTAGTGTAGGAGAGTATGCACCTTTCTCCTTTTCTAGCTAAGCTCTCTCTCAAGAAGATCTCCTCACACATCCAAAAATGTGGTGAAGGAAGATAAAGCAAATGAGGAAGAAGAATTTGAAAAAGAGGAATAGGATGAGGGAGATAGACTCCCTTAGCTTTTCTCACTTGAAGAAGATGAAGATCTTCTCCCATGCTCTCTCTAAAAATCCTTTTCTAAAGAACTTACAAGCTCTCAAGTGCTCTCTCAAGAAGCTACTTCAGCCCACATATTGAAATAATGATATAATAAGTTGGGGGCAAATGAGGTTCCCCTAGCTTAAGATCAACTCTCCAAGTCCATTAGATCAAGATTTGGATAGTCCATATCAATGAAATGTATTCTGATAACTTTAGAATTAAGTATTTTTAATTCCCAAGAACTTCCCAGGCCAAACTTGCCCTCCACTCTAAGAAACCTTTGCTTTGTAAAAGTCCCACCCCTCCTTTAGTTTTAATTCTGAAAGGAGACGTTGTGGCTCTTACTTTTATTAGAATAGGTTTTTAACCTGGGAGGTTCTCATTCCAAGCTCTCCTCTTTAGTCATTTACCATGAAAATCACCTTGAATAGTCTCACTAAGCCACGGTGCGGGCAGGGAGACCCGAGTCCTAACTTTCCCACAATGCACATAGAAGGACTTCATGACTTCCCTTAGTCGCGAAAGACTTTATTCTGACGTGCGGTGACTTCTAAACACAAAAATGAGTACTGAACATGAATTGCATTCTGAGTAAGCCTTTAAGATAGCCAGTTCTCCAAGGTAAANGTCCTAACTTTCCCACAATGCACATAGAAGGACTTCATGACTTCCCTTAGTCGCGAAAGACTTTATTCTGACATGCGGTGACTTCTAAACACAAAAATGAGTACTGAACAAGAATTGCATTCTGAGTAAGCCTTTAAGATAGCCAGTTCTCCAAGGTAAGNTTTCTTGCCTGAATGTCTTATGCCTTTCGATCGAGATAAAAAAAATTATGATTTTATTTTTTTGTATTCGCTTGCATGGAGTGATTGGTCTTTTTTTACTATGATAAAATTATTATTACTATCTCTCACTTTATTAACCTGAGCATTTTAAATGATCAAAAAAGGTTGTTCAATATTGTTGTTTTAGAAATATGTGTTCTGGGTGTTAAAGATCAAACTTTATAACTTGCTTGGGTCGATCAAGTTCCCCGAGTGCCGAAGAGACCTATGCATTATGATTAGACTACGCTAAACTTTAACTAATGTTGCTTCAATTTAATTTGTACATCAATATTGAATTTTTTTTGCATATATAAAGAAATTAATCTGGGATAGAATTTCTTTAAGACATCTATGCTACAAGTTTGAGGGAGCTCCTTCCCAAAATATGTCTTTATCTTGTAAGTGTTTAGGTGAGACTCTTTGGTTGATTACGTATGGTTTGCTCTATGTCTAGTCCAACTTGCCAATAGATTGTCCTCAAGCACCGGTTGAGTATCTTCACGATTAAGTCTCAAAGAGAAAATACATTTTCTTCGGTTTGCTTGTTGAAGCATCAGGTCGTTTGCTTTTTTGATTTCATCTTCTTAGTGATTTGAATTGGTTATCCCATTCTTATGCTAGATTGAGAGCCAAATTTTCTCCCTCAATTTTTACTTCTTGCAATTTGGCCAAGTCATCTTCCACGAACCATGTGGTCATAACAACCCTTTACTATGATGATAGTACATGACCGGTAGCACTGACTCAATTTCATGTCTTAGCATGAATGGGATTTGAATAGTTATTGATGATTTTGTCATTTGAATCTTCTAAAGCACCGATAAAAGCAGGTATGTTGAGTTACCCATAGTCCTTCAAATTTTATCCCAAGCAAGTTTAGGATAATCTTGTTGGATGCTATGGCCTACCCTTTTGTCTAAGGGTGATGCACTGAAGCAAATCCAAGATCAATCCACTAATTGACATAAAACTATCTTACCTGTCAATACAAAAACTATGGTCTATTTTCAGTAAAATCTAGGGTTCCATCAAATATTTTCTGCCCTCAATTTCGATAGATACTTCCATCATCTCCACTTCCTTGACTGTTGGTTAAGTGATTCTTCGTGTAGCCCCACTAATATAGAGGTGATCCTAGGGCATCTTTTAGAATTTTGAATGCTGATTTGATATCACTTGATCATTCGAAATGTTGGTTTTTCATTATAGCCTTAAAAAATATTGTTGGTCGTCCTTAAATGTGCGCATTTTTTTATTGTATAATTACTTCAATTTCAATCTCCTGCGGCTGCAACAAATACTTGATCTGACCCGTAATAATGCAGATATTTAATTTCATGGCCAAAAACTTGACCCAGTTTTATCATGGCTGCTAGTATGCAAAACAAATATGTTCAAGAATTTTAGAATTTAATTTATGGTTAACACACTAGGGGTTCTACCCAAGTGCTTGTATCATTTCAATTAGTATAGAGTTTTATTTTAAGACCAGAGTGTCAATGTCATAGTGAAGTGAGGTAAGAATTCCTTTAAATTAATTCTAGTCTATTACTTGCAGGCTAATGTTTTGAATGACGATTAAAAGCATCTTTCTAATAACAACTCCTAAATACAAACTTAAATGTAAATATAAACCTAACTAAAGAAATTGGTTTGGAAAATTTTTAAGAAATTAAGAACTACCATTAATATGTAGCATTCAAGATAATGTGTATGAATGAAATTCTTTGAATATAATGTTGCTAGTGACAAATAGCAGCATATCTGCTTTGTTAACCCTTCTGAGCGTAAAGAATATCAGCTAATCTAAAGTTAGTTCCAACTTGTGTGGTAGTGCTGACCAGATTCTAGCCTCTCACTTCAAGATTACTCACTGTGCCCACTCTATAGGACCTACCAGAGACCCTTAGTTCCAACATTGGACCAATTTGATAAAGGATCTAGCCTATCACCATAAAAACACCAATTCTACGCCTCCAAAAACTTATCTCCCTATCTCTTTATGCTAACTAGTAGATTGAGTTAGCCTCCCATCCTAAAGGTTAATGTGGTATTCACTAGTTGGGTGAAATCATAGCCCTCTCGGGTCATTATGTTTTGCAACAGATTTTAACCTCATAAGTGATTAGGTTGCAAAGTAAGTTAAGAGCTAGTGAAAACACCATCACATTAATGAAATCAGAGTAGATCTAGGCAATCCTGAATTCCTAAATATAAATCTATTTCATTTCAAAAAAAAAATTAAAATGAAGATGATGACATAAGGAGTAAAATAATTAATAGAATTATGCAATAATTTATGTACCAACAAGGAACATATGTCTATTTACCCTCTTCCAAGTGTATAAGACACTTAGTATTCTATTAGTTTTATGCAACTATATGTCATTTAGAAGCTCCTAATGAAAACTGATCATTAAATTATATTATTTTGAAAGTTGCATTGCCACCTAAGCTATTTTACCAAAGCCAACCAACGAGATTACTGTTTTCCCGAGTCTTAGTTTCACTTACAAAAAATTTTAAAAAAACCTATTGCCACTTAAGTTATGTCAATGAAACAAAAGAGATATTACTTATCATATGAAAATAAAAATTATTCTATCATAAAACCAATTTTCCTACACATGTCACTACTTCATATTAAAAGAAAACACTAAAAAAAATCCCATCATGAAGCATCATTAAAACACAATACAAAACTGCACTAAATAGAAGAAAATTCACTAGAAAGAGCTTACAACAATTATAAGATAATGAAGAACACAATAATTTTCTTTTTAATTATGAAAGAAATATGAAAATCTCTCCAACAAAGTCTCATATCGATTCACGCAATGCTCGAATGTTTCCTTACACATATCTCTTAAAATCCCTCACCAAACTCTTCAAAAAAGGTAAAAATCTACATTCCAACCCCTATCTATAATTTCTGGACATTTNATTCACGCAATGCTCGAATGTTTCCTTACACATATCTCTTAAAATCCCTCACCAAACTCTTCAAAAAAGGTAGAAATCTACATTCCAACCCCTATCTATAATTTCTGGACATTCTTAAGGTTTCTAAGTCCTTAAAATGACAAAATGTTCCTTTCCAAGTGCCAAAAGGTGCTTTTTAACTCAAAAAATTAAATTGTGCCAAGGCACCAATTTTTTTAGTTGGGGGGAATGGGGGAGGGGGGGTTTCTGCAGTTTTGCTCCAACAAAATGCACCATATTAGAATTTTCTTTTTTACTCAATTTGACTCCAAATTGCAACATTTTTTCTCCATTTTCTTTAATAGTCCATCTTTCATCCTTGCAACAAAAATATGCAAAATACCTTCTTTTAAATTCTAATATCATTAAATATCATTTAAAATTAGCATGAAATATATATAAAAAATGGGTAATTTTTAGGCGTGTCTATTCTCCCAAACTTGAATGTTACTTATCCTTACGTAACACTACAACTTTTAAAACTAGATTTTTTGATTTGAGGTAGTGGGTTTCGAAAGAGTTCCTATAATTTTGCCTCAGAAATGTCATAATACAACTTAGGAGAAATTCTAGCAAATCAACTTAGCGCTAGGGTGTAAGAATATCTCATATTCAACTTAGGAATCTTGATTTTCTATTTACTTCAAAAGTTGTTGAAACTTCTCAAACTAAAGATTCATTGAAAGTTTAAAAGTAGAATTTAAGCACTTTATCTATACCAATATTTCCAATACTTTTTGAAATAAGAATAAGCTTAAGATTATTTCTAAGTCTNTATCTATACCAATATTTCCAATACTTTTTGAAATAAGAATAAGCTTAAGATTATTTCTAAGTCTTTTTTTTTAAGAAGATTTAAGTGAAACCTATTTTTGATTAGGTTTTTCCTTAAGCTTCTCCTCACTTTTCATTTTTTCTTACTTTCTATTTTTCTTTTCTTTCTTCTTTTTCTTTTTTTTCTCTTTCACAATCTTATTAATCCTTACTTTTTTTTCTCTTTTCTTTTTCTTAAAGTGAGGATTTTTATATCTAGACAAACATTTAATAATTTTGAATTTCACTTTCCTCTTCCCAAAGTTGTAAACTCAAAACTTTCATTCACTTTTTAAAGTGTAGGTATTAGTTTGAAAATGTTTCAATAATGGCCCAATTATCATTAAGTATAAATCTAAGAATCTTAGCTTTTTTAAATTCTCAACTTANGTTTTTCCTTAAGCTTCTCCTCACTTTTCATTTTTTCTTACTTTCTATTTTTCTTTTCTTTCTTCTTTTTCTGTTTTTTCTCTTTCACAATCTTATTAGTCCTTACTTTTTTTTCTCTTTTCTTTTTCTTAAAGTGAGGATTTTTATATCTAGACAGACATTTAATAATTTTGAATTTCACTTTCCTCTTCCCAAAGTTGTAAACTCAATACTTTCATTCACTTTTTAAAGTGTAGGTATTAGTTTGAAAATGTTTCAATAATGGCTCAATTATCATTAAGTATAAATCTAAGAATCTTAGCTTTTTTAAATTCTCAACTTCTTTCTACCATAAAAAGCAAAATAATTTTTCTAATGTTTTATACAAAATATCTTAACTCTAGAACAGTTTCATCACATAGGATCCCAACTAAGTTTTTTTCTAACATTCCTAAAATCAAAGTTATAATACCCTAAAGATAACATCACATACCACAAGTCATTTTAAAAGTGATATCAAGATAAATACATGCTATAGAGGACAAATAAAGTTTATCTTTGAAATTTATTTTTCTTCCTTCCCCTAAACTTGAATTTTTAAATATTTTTTAATCAATTCCATAAAATGTTACAGGAAGAAAAAGTAAAAGCCAAATCTACCAGTGACTACAACATCCTATCAAATTCATATACATGCATAATCAGGATGGAATGATTGCAGGAGAGACAAAATCTAGTCTAAATCATAATTGCAAAAATATTAAACTAAAAGGAAGTATACCAACTTTGAAATTTATTTTTCTTCCTCCCACCAAACTTGATTTTTAACATATAACATTTCATACAAAAAATATAAGCAGAAGGAAAAATAACTCAAAAATTTTATCTACCCCAAATGTCTATCATAAACATTTAGAAGTATTCATCTGGACAGAAAAATTTGCAACAGAAAGTTAATCTAAATTAAACATGTTAGAATAAAATTGAACTAAAGGAAGGTTTAACAAGCATGTCTGGTATCAGCATAGGAACATATGTTTAAGTGTTCTCCAAGTCCTCTATAATAATGAACAAAAACACAAACACACTTGATAGATATGGTCAATTCTTCCATTAACTCATCTCATCTCACTATTTTACTTCCAATTTGTAATGAAATCATTTCATTGATAAATTGGGTACTTATAAACGATTTTTTAGAGTCTAATCCCATAGAAACAATCATCACTGATATATTGGCTCTCGAGCACCAACCACAGGCATCACCTTATCCATAAATTAAGCACCTCAAATAATATAAAGATAGTGTAAGATGATCCACATTTTGCTCATCAAGTAAGGTCATGACTCTTACCAAATGAAAATAAGGTCAGAAAAAGGAAGTAATAAAATTAATATGGAATTGTCACTGTCCCAACTTGAAATGTCTCCTGTAAAACTAAAATCTAGTTGAGACCTAAGTCACAGTGGACTCGTTAATCCAAATACTACAAGAGAACATAAACAAGTCTAACAATAACAGTAAGTTAAGGAATCACCTCCATCATGACACATAAAGATCAAATCAATCCACTAATAATCAAAACATCCATAAATATCAATCAAAATATTCAATCCACAATGACAAAAAATGATCAAATCAATTTCCTAACAATCCAAACATCCTCTATTCCAACATCAATCAAACTGATCAATCCACACTAAACCAAACACAACACACTCACAAGCACACTAACACAGATAAACTTGAGTTGCCTACCACGAAGAGCTTGGTTTAACGTCGTCAACACCATAAATCCAAAGGTTTTACATATTTCAATTGCTCACCAATTTTCTCTTTAGGGGTTTTCTAATCCTTTTAAAAATTCTCCCTAACTTTGAGTGATATGGTTTAAGGTCTGCAACTTTCAAACTACGCATTCAAATATAAAGACAATTGATAGGACATACATCCAGTACTTCAAGCACTAAAAATTATTTTTAGTATTTTATATTTTCTTATAATTAGAATCAAAATAACTAAACACACTGGACAGTAATACTATAATTTCTAAATCTAAGTCTTCCGTGTTAAACTAAAATTCTCCTAAAGTTCTTACCGTGGCTTCTCTGGCAACGACGCCAAAAACTTTATCACCTCTAATTTTTCATGTTTCTTAATGTATAAATATTTCAATTTCAATCTCCTATGGTGGCACCAAATACTTGATTTGACCTGGAATAACACAGATATTTAATTTCATGGANGCCAAAAACTTTATCACCTCTAATTTTTCATGTTTCTTAATGTATAAATATTTCAATTTCAATCTCCTATGGCGGCACCAAATACTTGATTTGACCTGGAATAACACAGATATTTAATTTCATGGCAAAAAACTTAACCAAGTTTTATCATGGTGGCTAATATGCAAGACAAATATGTTGAATAATTTTACTATTTAATTTATAGTTTACACACTAGCTATGAAAGTGTACGTATCGTTTCAAGTTGTATAACATTTTCATTTAAGACTAGTGTCTCGTTCCCACAGAGAAGCGAGGTAAGAAATCTTTTAGGTTAATTATATTTTATTATTGTCATGCTTAAGTTTGGAATGATGATTATGGGTGTTTTTCTAATAAAAACTCCTAGTTACATACCTAAATCTAATGATAAGCATAACTAGAAAAACTGGTTTCGAGAANCATTTTCATTTAAGACTAGTGTCTCGTTCCCACAGAGAAGCGAGGTAAGAAATCTTTTAGGTTAATTATATTCTATTATTGTCATGCTTAAGTTTGGAATGATGATTATGGGTGTTTTTCTAATAAAAAATCCTAATTACATACCTAAATCTAATGATAAGCATAACTAGAAAAACTGGTTTCGAGAGATTTTTTAGAAATTAAAAACTACGACTCATATGTAGCATCCAAGATAATGTGTATGAATGAAATGCTTAAAATTTAATTTTACTAATGACAAATAGAAGCATACCTGCTTCCTTACCTCTTCCAAGCATAAATAACATCAGCTAATCTAAAGTTAGTTCAATCTTGTGTGATGGTGTTGAGTAGATTATTCTAGCTAATTATAGATTACCCACTGTGCCTTCTCTATAGAACCTACCAAGGACCCTTTGTTCCAACATTAGACAAAATTGGTAAAGGATCTAGCCTGTCACCCTAGAAACACCAATTTTATGCTCATCAAAATGTATCTCTCTATCTATTTTCCTAACTAGTGGACCGAATCAGCCTCCCATCCTAAAGGTTTATGTGGTATTCACAGGTTGAGTGAAATCATAGCCCTCCCGGGTCATTATTTTCATAATAAATTTTAACCTCATAAGTTATCAGTTGTAAATTATTATAAGAGCCGATAAAAATACCATTACATTAAAGAAATAAGAGTAGATCTACGCAATTCTAAATTCCTAATCATACATCTATTTCATTGGAAAAGAAAATTAAAATTAAGGTAATGACATAACTAGTACAAGAATTGATAGAAGTATGTAATAACTTATGTGCCAATAAGGAACATATGTCTACCTACCCTCTTCCGAGTATATAAGTACACTTAGTATTCAATTAGTTTTCTGCACTATCTGACCTGACCCGCAATTAACATATATTTGTACTCCAAAAGATTGTAAAAAACTTGGCCCAAATTATATTTAGCTACTAGTATGAATAAATAAACTTATTTAGAAAACAGATAACAATCCTTCACACTAAGATTATAAGGTAAGTACATGTATCATTTCAAGTAATATAGGATTTTTTTAAAAAACCTCAGTATTGATTCCACAAAGAATGCTGTAACTTTTTAATAATGACTTAGACNTAAGATTACAAGGTAAGTACATGTATCATTTCAAGTAATATAGGATTTTTTTAAAAAACCTCAGTATTGATTACACAAAGAATGCTGTAACTTTTTAATAATGACTTAGAAAAATTCTATCTAAAGTGCAGATAAAAATGATTAGAGAATGGTTTTGAAAGATTTGTAAGGGATTAAAACTAAATTTATGTGCAATCTAAGTTTAAATAGAAAGTAAGAATAAAGTTTAAAAGACTAAAAAATTTAAAAGAATTAGAATATAAAGAGAAGATCTTTCCCCATCCAAAGAGATCTTAATTAGTATAGGAAGTGAATGATTAAAAATATAAAATGATGTTTTGTGGAATATTGGAGCATACATATTCTTTACCCCCTCTCGGTGCTAACAAAGAACATTAGTTAACCTTAAGTTTGTTCCATCTTGTGTAGTAGTGCTGTGTAGATTCTATTCTTTACCCCCTCTATAAGACTTACTAGGCACCCTTAGATCCAAACTCACAATCAAATTGACAAAAGAATCTAGCCTGTCACTCTATAAACATCAATTCTAAGCCCATCAAGACTGGTCTCCCTATCTATTTGATCTTCCCCTTGGATGATCGCAATGGCTCTTTTCAAAGTTAAGTTTGGTAGTCACTTGTTGGTGAAATCATATCCCTCCCAGGTCATTATGTTTCACAATGGATTTTAACATCACAAATGGTCAGTTTATAAAGTCAATGAAGAATTGGTAAAAATACCATTGCAATTTTATAATATAAAAAGAAATTTTAAAGTAAATCTTAGCGCACTTAACTACTTCCCATAAGCAAGGAGAAAGAAATAAAAATAACTTAGATTTCATGGAGATAAAACAAAAACACATGATTTGTTTTGAAAGTCAAGTTTTAACAACAAAAACTCAAACACAAATACAAAATACTTATCTTATATTTTCTACCCAAGCAATTCCTGAAGTCTCCTTCAAGCAATCTCCAGACTCTTTTTACACAATCATGTCAACCAAGATATTTACCATGTTGATTTTATCTTTTTGAAAAAAAAACTAATTTTTAATTATATATATATATATATATATATAAATTTGATTTTAGAAAGGTAGTATATTAATTTTGGAAAATAATCATTCAATTTTGAAAATATGGGACCAAGCCAATCTCATATATGCAATAGTTTGCATGATGAAGCATAACACCACAGATGATGCATTTATCCCAAGGAGTAAATTCCACGCTTGCTAGTGGTGCTCGATTAAATAAACTAAAAGATTTATGACATCCATTTGGTTTGCGAAACTATTTTTCTTATCTAATATGAAATATTAGTTGGTTTTATATTAAGTTGGNATGCATTTATCCCAAGGAGTAAATTCCACGCTTGCTAGTGGTGCTCGATTAAATAAACTAAAAGATTTATGATATCCATTTGGTTTGCAAAACTATTTTTCTTATCTAATATGAAATATTAGTTGGTTTTATATTAAGTTGTGATCCAAAGTTCCCTATAGAGGTAAGCCCCTATAGTTTATTACATCTTAAGTTTTTGAGGTCGCTTAAGGGTACTTTTAATTCAGACCAGTGGGTTTTCTCTCAAGAATTCCAAAGTTCAAGGTTTTCAAGACTGGACATTAGAAGTTCAAAAGCGATTAGATCAAGTAAGAACAATTTATTTGAGGAGTCCAAATGAAAGGTAAGATATGTCATTGATCTAGGGAAAACCCTGGTGATTTCCCAAGCTATGTTATTATTTGGATTAAATTTAGAAATGATATTACTTGATGTTTCATCTTGCTAATTTTATCATTTTAGGGATACACTTGAATAGCATGTTCATACAAATAGCTTGGAAGATATGAGGATTTACATCGCAAAAAATGACAACCTTTGAACCTAAAATAAGTTAGGTTTAAGATTGCACATCATGATTGTGCAAAAGGCTAAAGATGAGTTGAGGATTTAAGCCATACTAGACTGGCTACCTCGAAGCCCTATGGCTCGTTATTTAATTCTAAGAAAACTTGTGNTTAGGTTTAAGATTGCACATCATGATTGTGCAAAAGGCTAAAGATGAGTTGAGGATTTAAGCCATACTAGACGGGCTACCTCGAAGCCCTATGGCTCGTTATTTAATTCTAAGAAAACTTGTTTTGTTGTAGATCAAGTTGTTCTCTAGAAGTTTTTCTTCTGTTCATCCCCTTCATGGAGCCCACGGTGTTAGCTCCAAGCTCCTCGTTGAAGTGACAGCTCCAGGTCTTTGGGTTGTACAGTTTTCATGTCAAGTTTTTTTTTGTTAAAGTATTATGAGGGCTTAAAGTTGATTAGAGCAACACCGATTAGGGTTCCCTTGTTTCAGTATCACTATTTTCTTTTGAATTTACTAAGTCTAAACAAGTTCTTAAGCACATTTAAACTGGGGAGATCTCGTTAGCAACCATGGGATACCTCATCTAAGGGACTCCCGTAAATTCAAAAGGATGCATTATGTTGTTTGTTATTTTTGAAAATGTTGTTTAAGTTTAATTTTTAAAAAATTATTTTAATTTGAAAATTGTTGTTTTGGGTTTTTTAAAAGTGTTTCAGTCAAGCATGCATAATACATTAAAGTAGTAAGAAATTGTAGAAATATAATGAGAATAAATAAATTGTAAATGTGTACCTGTCATCTTCTCGCTCCTCCCGCTGAAATGTTAGCATTCATAATCATGTGTATATTGCAAAGTAAAAGAGTAAATGGTTTAAATCAAAAGAGACCACAATTCATAACTTGGCGGGCACCTAAGGATTTTAAGGATAGTTTTCTTGAACAAAGCATAATGAGTTAAATTATTCTTCAAAATGTCCAAAAATTATATAAGTGTTTAAACAAATCTTAAGAATCCTTTAGACTATCTCGAGTTCAATTGAACTTAGTATGTTATTGAATAGATCACCCCGAGGTTTGTTATGTTTAAGCTGTGCTCAGTTCACTTTCTTAATTAACCCATGAGAAAGGGGATAAGAAAGCTTGAGCTTGTGATGTTTGAGAGAGATTAATTATGGTTCCATTTCCAACCAATACTCAAGTATCCAAAGATTGAACTTAGCTCACAATAAAGCTCAAAAGACACTATGGGTGGATGTGCAATTTTGATGAAAAGGTCAAACTAGTATTATTTAATTAAAAGATTAACTTATGATTCAACTATTGGCTTGGGGATTCTAGATTCATGTGTAATTGGCTTCCTAACATATGTACCAAACATTTAAATCATTCAAACCAATTTCATCTCCAATGTTCAAAAAATTAAGATAATTATATATATACCCTTATTCTTTCAAAAGTGGGATTAATTGGTTTCTACCTCTTACTATCATGTCTTAATCACTTTAGGATGGTACTTAGGATCAAAATATTTCCCATTAAGCTTTGAACCATCCTAAATTTTTATTGTTAGATATTACAAATTTGCCCCTAAGGCTCCAATCTTCATAAAAAATTTAAGTCAATTAATATGGACTTGGGAGTTTGCTGACCTATCTCATCAGTTGTTTGAGATACCAGAGAAGGAATCATAATTATCAAATCTTTATTATATTTTACATAACTATTTTAATCCAAAAATAGGAATTTCCAAAGTTAATCTATTTAATCAATCAAAATAAAGTTTATGTACTTAAGAAAATTGTTGGAGATTTACCAAGGTCACAGGACCACTCAAGTCAAATTTCATGAATTTTTGAATTATGTTTTAATTATTATAGTTATTTGTTTGTTTTGAGAATTAATTTTAAAAAATATATTTTATTTTGAAAAAATAATTTTAAATTTTTCATTAATCTCTTTGACTTCAAAGAACTCAAATAAATATATNGGACCACTCAAGTCAAATTTCATGAATTTTTGAATTATGTTTTAATTATTATAGTTATTTGTTTGTTTTGAGGATTAATTTTAAAAAATACATTTTATTTTTAAAAAATAATTTTAAATTTTTCATTAATCTCTTTGACTTCAAAGAACTCAAATAAATATAGTCATATTTTTTTGAGATTTATATTATTTTTTTAATTATTTTAGTGAAAAATTAGGAAAAAACATTTTTAGGCATTTAAAAATACATTTATTTATTTAGAAAATTAGGAAAGATATTCTAATTAATCACAAGTGGTCACGGAACAATTAAGGAAATTTTGGTGCTTTTTTATATTTTCATGATTTTTTTTTATTTTTAATTATTTTTAAATTCAAAAATAGACCAAAAATGAACTATTTAATTTAATGTCAATTTTATTTTTATTAGGTGACCCTAGTCATAAAAAAGTCCTAAACAACTTTTTAAATTTTTTTAAGTTATATTTTAATTATTATATTTATTTTAATGCCAAAATTTCATTTCCTTGAAAAATACACTTTAGTTGTTAAATTAATTTAAAATAGTTTTAAATTTTAACACGGGGTTAATTTATTCAATATCATCAGTGAGAATGAATTTTTATAATTCTTTTGATTACATTTTATTTATTTTAATTTTCATGNTAATGCCAAAATTTCATTTCCTTGAAAAATACACTTTAGTTGTTAAATTAATTTAAAATAGTTTTAAATTTTTACACGGGGTTAATTTATTCAATATCTTCAGTGAGAATGAATTTTTGTAATTCTTTTGATTACATTTTATTTATTTTAACTTTCATAGGTTTTAATGACTTAAATTAAGAAATTATATTACGAAAACATTTAATCATAGATTTTATTTTTCCTATGTTCCTCTCACCATGGTGAACCTACCAAAACTAACTTTATAATTTTTAAAATTTTATTTAAATTTATATAATTATTTTAAGCAAATAACTAACTTAACCTTAGAAATTAGGGTTTACCAGGCTATAAGTTTTCTCTGATTTTGGAATNGTGAACCTACCAAAACTAACTTTATAATTTTTAAAATTTTATTTAAATTTATATAATTATTTTAAGCAAATACCTAACTTAACCTTAGAAATTAGGGTTTACCAGGCTATAAGTTTTCTCTGATTTTGGAAAAATCGGAGAATATTCCAAGACACAGAGAGAGTAAGCCCTCAAAATTTCACACCATGGTGATTAATATTTAGATTTCTATGATTTAAAAAAGATTAAGATTATTTAATTAATTTAAAAATAAATATAAGTTTAATAATTTTTAATTTGTATCCACATGATTCTCCTCATTCACTAAGCACAAAGGTGTTTCTTTATTTCTATGATTTTTATACACCAAGTTTTTACTTTTCTAAGTTTTTGAATTAATTTAAATAAAAAGGATATTTTTTTTATCCACGTCAGTGCCATGTCCCTCCTTGACAACTCTAAAAGACTATGCGGTGCGCTGTCATTCCACGCCGCCTTTCGTGCCAGTGTTAACTCGGCCCGCACTTTATGTTTTGTCTCTTCGTCCGGCTCCTCCTCCACCATTTGATGGATACACGTGCAAATGAATNTGCGCTGTCATTCCACGCCGCCTTTCGTGCCAGTGTTAACTCGGCCCGCACTTTATGTTTTGTCTCTTCGTCTGGCTCCTCCTCCACCATTTGATGGATACACGTGCAAATGAACGACATCTATTCATCATCCCCAAGTGATAGCTATAGAACCGTCCATACTAAAACGCTTTGATTTCAATTGATACCCAACCAAATCACTCACAGCTTGTTGCTATAGCTTCATCTATTTGAGACGAGCNGAATGACATCTATTCATCATCCCCAAGTGATAGCTATAGAACCGTCCATACTAAAACGCTTTGATTTCAATTAATACTCAACCAAATCACTCACAGCTTGTTGCTATAGCTTCATCTATTTGAGACGAGTACANGGGCTTAGGTTCAAAATTAGGGTTTGGGCCAAGAAATGGATTTGGGCTTGGCTTGGGCTAGGTTTAAATATAATTTGAAGGGTTTAAATGGTCCATGGGAATGTCATAAAGAGAATAGTAACCAAAATTAGGAGAATTGAAATGATTAAAGGCTTTAATTAGATGGAATTTTGAAATTGGGGCAATTTGGAGCATTTGATTTTGAGATAGAATTAGGTTGGGTTTAATCTTAGGTCTAGCCTAATTGAAGGTTCAAATTAATCCAGAGTAATGTTATGAAGAGTTTAGAGTTCAAAATTGAGAAAATTCGATGGGTTATGGGGTTCATTTTGATGGAATTTGAAGGTATGGCCAAATTGGGGATTTTGGTCCAAAATTGAAATTAGGGTTTTGAGGTTGGTTCAATTGGGCTCCACATTGGTGTAAATTAGGATTGTTCATGTTGATAAATTATTTAGGATTGAAATTGAGTGATATTAAAATGAATTGAGTGGAAATTAAGATTAATTTAGAGAAATTGAATTCGGGCTTTTAGGGAAAAAATTGGGATTTTGGACAAAATTGGTGTCAATTTGGTCAAATTGGACCCAATGGGTGGTTAGGATTAGTTTAGAAGAGGTCTAGATTGATTTTGAGAGATTTTAGGAATTTTTGGGATGCGAAAGGTATTTTGGTAAATTTGGCAAATTTAGGGCTATTTTGGGAATTTTAGAAATTTTGGGGTGTTTTTGTTAATTTTTATGGAGAATGGCTTAACATGATTTTTGGAAAATAAATTAATAATTTGGGTCCTTTTGAATTTTTAGGGTTCATGGGGCAATTTGGTAATTTTGAAAAAGTTTGGGGCTAAAAGGCCAAAATTGGGTATTTGGCTGGATTAAAATCCATTGAAGGTAATAATCACATGATTACCCTTTTAGAGCCATGAGACCAAAGGGAAGCTTACTTTGGATCCTTTATGTGTGGGTCCTAGCCACCCTAGCCAATGGCTAAGAGCTCAGGGACCAACCACACGAGTTTCTAAAGGATCAAAAGGGAATAAGTTCAATGGGTGTGATTTTGGGGTCATAGGACAATGGGAGAGTTGTGATGTTCTTGAGTGTGTGGAAGACCAAACCTTAATCATCCAAGGTTGCACTTAAGTTTAAATAGTTCAACAGGCACTCATCTTTTGAATCCTCACATGTTGTTTTCAACCTTCTAAGTGCTAGAGGTTCATGATCATCCATGAGGGTTCTAAAGAGAGTAAAGAAGTGGTTTTAATTTCTATGTATGTGTGCTCCATCTCTAGTCTTCTAGGAAAATAAAAAGGAAAGCCCTATGGCTAGATCCTAAGCACTAAGAGAAAGAAAAGACCTCACAAAAATCAAGGTTAACAAATCAAAGACTCACAAATATGAGCTCACAGACCATCCCTAAACACACAATAAAATTTATGTCAAAAGTCTTCTAAAAAGTCTTCTAAAAACCACTTTAAGACTCCTCTTTTGATTCATCCCTTGGTCCCTTTAATTAGATATCTGTAAGTAACCAATGGTCACTTTAAGCACCCCTTCAAAATTTTGCCAAATTCAATGCATCTTCTAGAGAAACCATTTCTGACACGATAGGGCCACTCTGGGGCAGTATTGTGCCCATCACGTTAAATAATCAACGCTATTGTGNTCACTTTAAGCACCCCTTCAAAATTTTGCCAAATTCAATGCATCTTCTAGAGAAACCATTTCTGACACGATAAGGCTACTCTGGGGCAGTATTGTGCCCATCACGTTAAATAATCAACGCTATGGTTCCAAGCACCGGCGCAATGGTATCAAGGGGCAGCGTGATACATCTAAAATATATAGTGTTTTTTTACACATTTTTATGTCTATTTTTAAGATATTGCGTCTTAATGAAAGTTATTTGTGTGTTTTTTTTAGGTACAATCAAATGGATGAAAAATTCTAAAGGAGTGAAAAGNCACCGGCGCAATGGTATCAAGGGGCAGCGTGATACATCTAAAATATATAGTGTTTTTTTACACATTTTTATGCCTATTTTTAAGATATTGCGTCTTAATGAAAGTTATTTGTGTGTTTTTTTCAGGTACAATCAAATGGATGAAAAATTCTAAAGGAGTGAAAAAAGTCAAATTTTGAGCAAAAAAGATGAAAGTGCAAAATTGAACTAGAGCGCCTAAGTGCCAGAGGCTCTCGCATAAGTGCTAAGTACCCCTCACTTAAGTGCCAGGAGTAGTTATTTGACTATTCATTGAATTTAAACAAAATTTTGAAGACATGTTTGAAGCAACCTTTGTAAAAATGTGGGAAATAGCCCATGAACATGAAAATTCATTCAATTGGCTTTTGAAATGAGAAACTTCTAGAAGATTCATTGAATGGAGACATATTTTAAAGAGACACCAAGGCACCTTTTGGATTTTTATAAAAGAATACTTTGATGATCAAGAGAAGAGGTCAGCCATCACCCATTAGAGCCATCATTCATCCAAGTCACTGCCGCCGTCGCCACCGGTNTAAAAGAATACTTTGATGATCAAGAGAAGAGGTCAGCCATCACCCATTAGAGCCATCATTCATCCAAGTCACCGCCGCCGTTGCCACCGGTCATTTTCTTTTTATTTTGAGTGTTAGTTTTGTATTGTGAGTGAAGGAAGAGAAATCAAAGGAACTTCAAGACATTTTATGGAGAGGAATTGAGATAAATGTTTATCTTTGTGACTACAATTGGTTTTAATTTAGATTTCTTGTTTGTGAGCATGATTTCTACTTTTAAACTCATGTGTGGTTGTGTTTTCTCATGGATTCTAAGTAGTTTTCTTTATCTTTTTCCTTAAAAGGATAATTAGTTAAGTATTTAAAGGAAGTTGTGTGAAGTATTAGACTTCAATGTTGGAAGAAACCTTGCACTTTATTTACTTCTTGATTTGACCAATTAAGATGTTAATATATGTTGTGAGAACATGTAAGATCCGAGATGTTATTGTCTCAGTCAACAAATGGTTAGAATCATATATTGATTTCATGGATGAGAATGTAGTTCATGTGGTTGAGTTCAAATTAATAAGGAAATCAACTTTTCAAGGGTATAAAATTAGTACAATTTAGAGTGATAGACTAAAGAGCACAATTTGATTCATGGATTTAAGTTTTGATACGAGATTTTAGCCTCCAGGTAGAGGGAGAAGAGAGAATTCTAGAGTGTGAGCTAGTATCTTCCCTACCTAACCGGTCTCCAAGACTATTTAATCTATAGATTAACTAATGTTCTTTATTGCATCTCTAGTAAAGGTAAAGAATATTATTGCTCCTATTTGACACAACACATTTAGCATACTTTNTGCATCTCTAGTAAAGGTAAAGAATATTATTGCTCCTATTTGACACAACACATTTAGCATACTTCCACAACAGAGTTTCTATACTTCTCACTGATTCATGATAAAGAAAAAGATATTTTACTTATATTGCCTTAAACTTACAAATTTTTAATTAATTTAATTAGTTGCTTACTTTATTTTCATAAATCCAAATATCACAAAAAGAATCAAATTTTCATTCCTATTATAGCATCTTAAGTTTAAGTAAGAATATTTTGTTAAGTAAATTTTTATCATCTAAATTTTATGGTTCTCAAAAGTGCAGATTGTTAGTTTTCTCTATGGGTTTGATATTCAAGGCTTAATTATTGATAAAGATATGTATACTTGTGTAGTATCCCATATTTAAATATTATAAATGTATTCTTCTTTGCTTCATAGTGGAAAATTTACCTAGGTTTTCCTTAGGATCAAGTCTTTGTCTTTGTTGCAAAATAAGAATCATTATTAAGGAAATTNTATCCCATATTTAAATATTATAAATGTATTCTTCTTTGCTTCATAGTGGAAAATTTACCTAGGTTTTCCTTATGATCAAGTCTTTGTCTTTGTTGCAAAATAAGAATCATTATCAAGGAAATCAAACATATAATCACATACATCACAATAAACATCTTTATAGAAAGTTGGGATCAAGTTTTTGGCATTGTTGCCAGGGAAAATTACAAAATTTTCAAAAATCTTTTAGAAAGCAAAATTTCTATTTTTACAAAAGTCTTATTTAAACTTTAAGATTTATTATAAGAATATTGTAGTGTTGTTTTTATATAAAGTTCTTATTTGTTTATTTTTATTTTTATTATTATAGTTATGTTTATTTTATGTATGTTATAGTAATGTATGCATAGTTTAGGTTACACATGACTTGTTACGATTCTCGATTAGAAAGAACTATTAGAAAAATTTAAAAATTAAAAATTACTGAAAAATTTTATGAAATGCAAAATAAAAAATAATCAAAATGTTGAAAAGTTTAGACCTTTATGAGATTATGTTAACCCTACGGTGGATGAACTTCATTATATTATTCAAAAACCTATTGTAGTGGCTAATTCATTTGAGCTTTAACCTGCTATTATCTAAATGATATCAAATAATTNGAAAAATTTAAAAATTAAAAATTACTGAAAAATTTTATGAAATGCAAAATAAAAAATAATCAAAATGTTGAAGAGTTTAGACCTTTATGAGATTATGTTAACCCTACGGTGGATGAAGTTCATTATATTATTCAAAAACCTATTGTAGTGGCTAATTCATTTGAGCTTTAACCCGCTATTATCTAAATGATATCAAATAATCNGAAATTTTATTGGGATGAGCTTGGGAAGGTTTAAGGAAGCTTTGAGACAAATTTGAAGTGATTTGTCTAAGAGATTGGCAGCACCTCTTCCATGGCAGTGAGAGGGGTGGTTTAAATAGAGCAGTAATTAGGGTTGAATTGGCCAAGCCAGAGGTGGAGAAGGAAGCTTAGGTGGAGGGCTGAATGACACAATTCACCATTGAGAGTGAGCAACATTGGATGGGTGAAGAATTTGGTTTGATCCAAGCATGGCCTTTTCAGCTTTGGATTTTCGGAGACTAGGCTGGCCGACCAGGCCAAGGGAGGTGGCTAGCTAGCTTAGAGAAGGTCATGGAAGGTTTAACTGTGGTTACCTTAAAGGTTTGATGTTTGATGGCATGGGATAAAGAGCTTATCCAAAATTGGGGGTAAGCTTCCTTGATTTGGGAGACCATTAGTCCATGGCTCAAATTTTAGGTCTTGGGTGATTTTTTTTAACATCCTAGGTGACTAATCCAGGTAGTAGAGGGTTAAACTTTGTTAATGCAAAACATTTGAGTTGATTTTGGGCTTAGGTTCAAAATTAGGGTTTGGGCCAAGAAANTTGATTTGGGAGACCATTAGTCCATGGCTCAAATTTTAGGTCTTGGGTGATTTTTTTTAACATCCTAGGTGAATAATCCAGGTAGTAGAGGGTTAAACCTTGTTAATGCAAAACATTTGAGTTGATTTCGGGCTTAGGTTCAAAATTAGGGTTTGGGCCAAGAATTGGATTTGGGCTTGGCTTGGGCTAGGTTTAAATATAATTTGAAGGGTTTAAATGGTCCATGGGAATGTCATAAAGAGAATAGTAACCAAAATTAGGAGAATTGAAATGATTAAAGGCTTTAATTAGATGGAATTTTGAAATTGGGGCAATTTGGAGCATTTGATTTTGAGATAGAATTAGGTTGGGTTTAATCTTAGGTCTAGCCTAATTGAAGGTTCAAATTAATCCAGAGTAATGTTATGAAGAGTTTAGAGTTCAAAATTGAGAAAATTCGATGGGTTATGGGGTTCATTTTGATGGAATTTGAAGGTATGGCCAAATTGGGGATTTTGGTCCAAAATTGAAATTAGGGTTTTGAGGTTGGTTCAATTGGGCTCCACATTGGTGTAAATTAGGATTGTTCATGTTGATAAATTATTTAGGATTGAAATTGAGTGATATTAAAATGAATTGAGTGGAAATTAAGATTAATTTAGAGAAATTGAATTCGGGCTTTTAGGGAAAAAATTGGGATTTTGGACAAAATTGGTGTCAATTTGGTCAAATTGGACCCAATGGGTGGTTAGGATTAGCTTAGAAGAGGTCTAGATTGATTTTGAGAGATTTTAGGAATTTTTGGGATGCGAAAGGTATTTTGGTAAATTTGGCAAATTTAGGGCTATTTTGGGAATTTTAGAAATTTTGGGGTGTTTTTGTTAATTTTTATGGAGAATGGCTTAACATGATTTTTGGAAAATAAATTAATAATTTGGGTCCTTTTGAATTTTTAGGGTTCATGGGGCAATTTGGTAATTTTGAAAAAGTTTGGGGCTAAAAGGCCAAAATTGGGTATTTGGCTGGATTAAAATCCATTGAAGGTAATAATCACATGATTACCCTTNTTTAGGGTTCATGGGGCAATTTGGTAATTTTGAAAAAGTTTGGGGCTAAAAGGCCAAAATTGGGTATTTGGCAGGATTAAAATCCATTGAAGGTAATAATCACATGATTACCCTTTTAGAGCCATGAGACCAAAGGGAAGCTTACTTTGGATCCTTTATGTGTGGGTCCTAGCCACCCTAGCCAATGGCTAAGAGCTCAGGGACCAACCACACGAGTTTCTAAAGGATCAAAAGGGAATAAGTTCAATGGGTGTGATTTTGGGGTCATAGGACAATGGGAGAGTTGTGATGTTCTTGAGTGTGTGGAAGACCAAACCTTAATCATCCAAGGTTGCACTTAAGTTTAAATAGTTCAACAGGCACTCATCTTTTGAATCCTCACATGTTGTTTTCAACCTTCTAAGTGCTAGAGGTTCATGATCATCCATGAGGGTTCTAAAGAGAGTAAAGAAGTGGTTTTAATTTCTATGTATGTGTGCTCCATCTCTAGTCTTCTAGGAAAATAAAAAGGAAAGCCCTATGGCTAGATCCTAAGCACTAAGAGAAAGAAAAGACCTCACAAAAATCAAGGTTAACAAATCAAAGACTCACAAATATGAGCTCACAGACCATCCCTAAACACACAATAAAATTTATGTCAAAAGTCTTCTAAAAAGTCTTCTAAAAACCACTTTAAGACTCCTCTTTTGATTCATCCCTTGGTCCCTTTAATTAGATATCTGTAAGTAACCAATGGTCACTTTAAGCACCCCTTCAAAATTTTGCCAAATTCAATGCATCTTCTAGAGAAACCATTTCTGACACGATAAGGCTACTCTGGGGCAGTATTGTGCCCATCACGTTAAATAATCAACGCTATGGTTCCAAGCACCGGCGCAATGGTATCAAGGGGCAGCGTGATACATCTAAAATATATAGTGTTTTTTTACACATTTTTATGTCTATTTTTAAGATATTGCGTCTTAATGAAAGTTATTTGTGTGTTTTTTTTAGGTACAATCAAATGGATGAAAAATTCTAAAGGAGTGAAAAGAGTCAAATTTTGAGCAAAAAAGATGAAAGTGCAAAATTGAACTAGAGCGCCTAAGTGCCAGAGGCTCTCGCATAAGTGCTAAGTACCCCTCACTTAAGTGCCAGGAGTAGTTATTTGACTATTCATTGAATTTAAACAAAATTTTGAAGACATGTTTGAAGCAACCTTTGTAAAAATGTGGGAAATAGCCCATGAACATGAAAATTCATTCAATTGGCTTTTGAAATGAGAAACTTCTAGAAGATTCATTGAATGGAGACATATTTTAAAGAGACACCAAGGCACATTTTGGATTTTTATAAAAGAATACTTTGATGATCAAGAGAAGAGGTCAGCCATCACCCATTAGAGCCATCATTCATCCAAGTCACTGCCGCCGTCGCCACCGGTCATTTTCTTTTTATTTTGAGTGTTAGTTTTGTATTGTGAGTGAAGGAAGAGAATTCAAAGGAACTTCAAGACATTTTATGGAGAGGAATTGAGATAAATGTTTATCTTTGTGACTACAATTGGTTTTAATTTAGATTTCTTGTTTGTGAGCATGATTTCTACTTTTAAACTCATGTGTGGTTGTGTTTTCTCATGGATTCTAAGTAGTTTTCTTTATCTTTTTCCTTAAAATGATAATTAGTTAAGTATTTAAAGGAAGTTGTGTGAAGTATTAGACTTTAATGTTGGAAGAAGTTGTGTGAAGTATTAGACTTCAATGTTGGAAGAAACCTTGCACTTTATTTACTTCTTGATTTGACCAATTAAGATGTTAATATATGTTGTGAGAACATGTAAGATCCGAGATGTTATTGTCTCAGTCAACAAATGGTTAGAATCATATATTGATTTCATGGATGAGAATGTAGTTCATGTGGTTGAGTTCAAATAAATAAGGAAATCAACTTTTCAAGGGTATAAAATTAGTACAATTTAGAGTGACAGACTAAAGAGCCCAATTTGATTCATGGATTTAAGTTTTGATACGAGATTTTAGCCTCCAGGTAGAGGGAGAAGAGAGAATTCTAGAGTGAGAGCTAGTATCTTCCCTACCTAACCGGTCTCCAAGACTATTTAATCTATAGATTAACCAATGTTCTTTATTGCATCTCTAGTAAAGGTAAAGAATATTATTGCTCCTATTTGACACAACACATTTAGCATACTTCCACAACAGAGTTTCTATACTTCTCACTGATTCATGATAAAGAAAAAGATATTTTACTTATATTGCCTTAAACTTACAAATTTTTAATTAATTGAATTAGTTACTTACTTTATTTTCATAAATCCAAATATCACAAAAAGAATCAAATTTTCATTCCTATTATAGCATCTTAAGTTTAAGTAAGAATATTTTGTTAAGTAAATTTTTATCATCTAAATTTTATGGTTCTCAAAAGTGCAGATTGTTAGTTTTCTCTATGGGTTTGATATTCAAGGCTTAATTATTGATAAAGATATGTATACTTGTGTAGTATCCCATATTTAAATATTATAAATGTATTCTTCTTTGCTTCATAGTGGAAAATTTACCTAGGTTTTCCTTAGGATCAAGTCTTTGTCTTTGTTGCAAAATAAGAATCATTATTAAGGAAATTAAACATATAATCACATACATCACAATAAACATCTTTATAGAAAGTTGGGATCAAGTTTTTGGCATTGTTGCCAGGGAAAATTACAAAATTTTCAAAAATCTTTTAGAAAGCAAAATTTCTATTTTTACAAAAGTCTTATTTAAACTTTAAGATTTATTATAAGAATATTGTAGTGTTGTTTTTATATAAAGTTCTTATTTGTTTATTTTTATTTTTATTATTATAGTTATGTTTATTTTATGTATGTTATAGTAATGTATGCATAGTTTAGGTTACACATGACTTGTTACGATTCTCGATTAGAAAGAACTATTAGAAAAATTTAAAAATTAAAAATTACTGAAAAATTTTATGAAATGCAAAATAAAAAATAATCAAAATGTTGAAAAGTTTAGACCTTTATGAGATTATGTTAACCCTACGGTGGATGAACTTCATTATATTATTCAAAAACCTATTGTAGTGGCTAATTCATTTGAGCTTTAACCTGCTATTATCTAAATGATATCAAATAATTAGTTTAGGAGAGCACTTACTGAAGATCCAAATTCACATCTTGCTAATTTTCTAGAATTGCGTGCTACATTAAAATATGATGGCGTATCATATGATGCTATAAGACTTAGATTATTTCCTTTCTCACTGAGGGGTAAAGCTAAGATATAGTTACATTCGTTATCACCTGGATCTAACAGAATTTTGAGGGATTTAGCGCTGAAATTCCTTGCTAAATATTTTTCACCATAAAAAATATGAAGCTTAGAAATGATATTACATCTTTTTGCCAGTTTGAAGGAGAGTCTATTTATGAAGCAAGGGAATGATTTAAAGACTCTTAAGAAAGTGTCAACACCATTCTATACTAGATTGGTTAATAATTCAAACATTTTATAATGGATTAGCTCAATCTCTTAGATTTATTATCAATGTCATTGATGGTGGTTCATTGATATCAAAACCATTTAATAATGCTTATGCTTTAATTGAAAAGATGACTACAAATATTTTTCAATGAACTTATGAAAGGGTAAATCTTAAGAAAGTAGCCAATGTTAATAGAACTGATGCTTTTGCAATGTTAACAAATCAAGTTGTTGCAATATCAAGGAAATTAGATCAATTTGGAATGAATTTTTCTCAACCAATTTCCAAGCTTGAAGAAACCTCATTAGACCAAATAGTAGATTGTCAAGCATCATTGGAGACTTTGAATTATATAAAGAACAAGTAGAATAACCCATATTAAAATTATTTTAACCAAGGTTGGACGAACCATCCCCAATTTAACTTGAATAATACTTCAGGTGGTAATAATCAACAATGGGTAAGCAATCAAGTAAAACTAAAAGGAAAGTGGAAGAACTAAGGGAATAACAATTATAGACCTACTTTTCTTCCAGGTTTTAATAGTAATCCATAATCTAAGGAGAAGAAGATGTGTATAGAATAAGTGGTGTTACAAATGGGAAATCAAATACATAGTCAAGGAGCTACAATTAGAAATATTGAGAATCAGTTGGGAAAAATAAGAAATTCATTAAGTAATTGATCCCGAGGAACACTTTCTGGTAATACAGTAGTAAATCCAAAAGACCAAAATAAAGAGCAAGTAAAAACAATTCAACTTAGAAGTGGAAGAGAATTGGAAGGTAGAGTTCAAAAAGAGACTGAAGGAGAGAGAGAGAAGAGATTGAAGAGCCAAAATAGGATGCTCTGAAAGGTTTAGAGAGAGCTATTTCTCTGTTTAAAGTTGACTTAGAAAAACCACCACCTCCATTTCCTCAGAGGCTCCAACAACAAAATTTGGATAAGCAATTTTCAAAATTTATGGAATTTTTTAAGAAGCTTACAATTAATGTTCCATTTACTAAAGCTCTAGAATAAGTGCCAAGTTATGTGAAGTTTATGAAGGATATTCTTAATAGGAAAAGGAAGTTCAAAGATAATGAGACAGTTGCACTTAATGAGGAGTGCAATGCTATAATTTAGAAAAAGCTTCCTGAAAAGCTTAAAGATCCTAGTAGCTTTACAATTCCATGTGCAATAGGAGATGAATTTTATGGGAAATCTTTATGTGATTTAGGTGCAAGAATCAACCTTATGCCAATATCAATATTTAAAATATTAGGATTAGAAGAAATAACTCCTATTACTATAACTCTGCAGTTAGCAAATTGTTCAATAACCTATCATAAAGGAGTTATAGGATGTCCTAGTGAAAGTGGATCAATTTATCTTTCTTGTTGATTTCGTTGTGCTAGATATGGACTTAGTGAAAGTGGATCAATTTATCTTTCCTATTGATTTCATTGTGCTAGATATGGAGGAAGAAAAGGNAATATCAAGGAAATTAGATCAATTTGGAATGAATTTTTCTCAACCAATTTCCAAGCTTGAAGAAACCTCATTTGACCAAATAGTAGATTATCAAGCATCATTGGAGACTTTGAATTATATAGAGAACAAGTAGAATAACCCATATTAAAATTATTTTAACCAAGGTTGGACGAACCATCCCAAATTTAACTTGAATAATACTTCAGGTGGTAATAATCAACAATGGGTAAACAATCAAGTAAAACTAAAAGGAAAGTGGAAGAACTAAGGGAATAACAATTATAGACCTACTTTTCTTCCAGGTTTTAATAGTAATCCATAATCTAAGGAGAAGAAGATGTGTATAGAATAAGTGGTGTTACAAATGGGAAATCAAATACATTAGCAAGGAGCTACAATTAGAAATATTGAGAATCAGTTCGGAAAAATAAGAAACTCATTAAGTAATTGATCCCGAGGAACACTTTCTGGTAATACAGTAGTAAATCCAAAAGACCAAAATAAAGAGCAAGTAAAAACAATTCAACTTAGAAGTGGAAGAGAATTGGAAGGTAGAGTTCAAAAAGAGACTGAAGGAGAGAGAGAGAAGAGATTGAAGAGCCAAAATAGGATGCTCTCAAAGGTTTAGAGAGAGCTATTTCTCTGTTTAAAGTTGACTTAGAAAAAACCACCACCTCCATTTCCTCAGAGGCTCCAACAACAAAATTTGGATAAGCAATTTTCAAAATTTATGGAATTTTTTAAGAAGCTTACAATTAATATTCCATTTACTAAAGCTCTAGAATAAGTGCCAACTTCTGTGAAGTTTATGAAGGATATTCTTAATAGGAAAAGGAAGTTCAAAGATAATGAGACAGTTGCACTTAGTGAGGAGTGCAATGCTATAATTTAGAAAAAGCTTCCTAAAAAGCTTAAAGATCCTAGTAGCTTTACAATTCCATGTGCAATAGGAGATGAATTTTATGGGAAATCTTTATGTGATTTAGGTGCAAGAATCAACCTTATGCCAATATCAATATTTAAAATATTAGGATTAGAACAAATAACTCCTATTACTGTAACTCTGCAGTTAGCATATCTTCGATAACATACCCTAAAGGAGTTATAGGATGTCCTAGTGAAAGTGGATCAATTTATCTTTCTTGTTGATTTCGTTGTGCTAGATATGGACTGAAAGTGGATCAATTTATCTTTCCTATTGATTTCATTGTGCTAGATATGGAGGAAGATAAGAAGACACCTTTCATTTTGGGAAGACCTTTCCTAGCCACAGGAAGAGCAATGATAGATGTGCAGAAAGGAGAATTAATAATGTGCATCGATGATCAAACAATTACTTTTGATATTTCTAAATTAATGAAATACCCTGTAAAAGCTTAAAATGATGAATGTTATAGAATGGATGTTGTAAGATATTTAAGTGAATGTCATTTCAAATCAACTTATGAGAAGAAATCTGAAATAAAAGAGTTGGAACACAAGCAAGAAAAGGAACTAGATCAATATGAAGATTTATATCAGAAAAATTCAAATTATGTTCAAGAAAGTTTTGAAGTTTTGGACACAATAGAAAACAATAAATCTTTTTTTTCCATCAATTGAAAACCTCCTGAGCTTGAGTAAAAGTTGCTTCTTGATCATTTGAAGTATGTCTTTTTAGATGATTCCTCTACATTACCCGTTATAATTTTCTAAAAATTAACTTTAGAAGAAGAAGAGAGTTTGATGAAAAAATTTAAAGAATTACAAGAAGGCCTTTGGATGGAAAATTACTGATATAAAAAAAATTAGTCCTTCAAGTTCTATGCATAGAATTCATATGGAAGAGAACTGCAAACTTAGGACTGTTCCTCAAAGGAGATTGAATCCTATTATGAAAAAGATTGTTAAGAAATAAATTTCTAAGTGGTTAGATGTTGGAATTATCTACTCTATTTTAGAAAGTGCATGGATTAGTCTGATTCACTACTTTTATAAGAAATGAGGAGTAACTGTGACTTTAAATGAACATCATAAGTTAATACTAACAATACAATTCACAGGATGATGAATATGCATTGATTATAAAAAATTAAATCTCACCACTAGTAAAGATCATTTTTCACTACCCTTTTTAGATCAAATACTGGATAGACTAGCTGGGCATAAATACTTTTGTTTTCTAAATAGATATATTGTTTATCACCAAATAAAAATCACTCCTAAGGATCAAAAGAAAAAAAAATTTACCAGTCCATATGGTACATTTGCTTTAGAAGAATGCCCTTTGGTTTTTGTAATGCACCTGCTACATTTCAAAGATGCATGATGGCAATTTTTTGTGATTTAATTGAAAAAGGGATTGAAGTTCTTATAGAAGATTTTTCAGTGTTTGGAATATCATTTGAATCATGTTTAGAACATTTATCAAAAGTTCTTAAGCACTGTGAAGAAATAAATTAATTCTTAATTAGAAAAAATGTCAATTTATGGTAACTAGAGGAATAGTTTCGGGACATCAAATTTTAGAAAATGGTATCAAAGTAGACCCTGCAAAAATTCAAGTGATTGCTAATTTACCTCACCCAACAAGTGTGAAGGAAATTAAGAGTTTTTTAGAAAATGTTGGATTCTTTAGGTGGTATATTAAAGACTTTTCAAAAACTGCTAAGCCTCTATGCCATTTACTTGAAAAAAATGCAATTTTTTATTTTGAGAAAGAGTGTCTAAAATCTTTTGAATTATTAATAGAAAAATTAGTCATTGCACCAATTATTTTTCACCAGATTGGGGAAAACCTTTTGAATTGATGTGTGATGTTAGTGATTATGCTATTGAAGCTATTTTAGGACAAAAGCATGATAAGATTTTAGATGTTATCTACTATGCTAGTAGAATTCTTAATGATGCTCAAAGTAATTATACCACAACTAAGAAAGAGTTATTAGTTGTAGTATATGCTTTTGATAAATTTAGATCCAACTTAATTGGAACAAAATGTATAGTGCATACAGATCATTTGCTATTAAGTATTTAATGAGAAAAAAAATGCAAAACCAAGATTGGTAAGATGGATTTTTCTTTTTTAAGAATTTGACTTCAAAATAGTAGATAGGAAGGGAGCTGGGAGTCAAATTGTCGATCATTTGTCCAGGCTTGAACTAGAGAAACCACTCAGTTTTGAAAAGAAATCTAATGAATATTTCAAATGAAAAATTGTTTAATGTTAATGAGTGGTGTGTTCCATGGTATGCAGACATTGTGAACTTCATTGTTAGTGATATTATACCTTATGAAATGACATACCAACATAAGAGGAAATTTTTATCTGAAGCTAAGACTTATTTTTGGGATGACCCATTTTTATATAAACAAGGAAAGGATCATATTATTTGAAGATGTGTACCTTTAGAAGACACTTATGAAATTTTTCAAAAATGTTATAATTTTGATTTTGAGGGACCTTCTGGTGCTGATAAAATAACATACAAAATTTTACAATCTGTATTTTATTGGCCTACAAACTTTAAATATGTTAACGCTTATATCAAAACATGTGATTGATGCCAACGAGCAGGCAATACTTCTAGGAGGAGTGAGATGCCCCGTCATTTATGTGTTAGAAGTTGAGATATTTGATGTTTGATGATTAGATTTCATGGGACCATTTATATAATTTGTTAGAAATTTATATATATTGTTAGTAGTAAACTATGTATCCTAATGGATACAAATTATTGCTTTACCTCGATGTAATGTTCAAAATGTTTCAAAGTTTTTAACTACAAACATATTTTGAAGATTTGGGATGCCGAGAGTAATAATAACTGATAGGGGAAGTCATTTTAGAAATATAATAATAGAGAAGTTATTAAAGAAATATCATACTAACCATCGAATTATTATTTCTTATCATCCTCAGGCAAGTGGTTTAGTTGAATTATCCAATCGTGAAATTAAAAAAATGCTAAAAAAATTGTGAATCCAACCAAAATAGATTGGTCAGTCAAACTTGACTATGCTTTGTGGGCTTATAGGACTGCATACAAAACGCCTATAGGAATGTCCCCATACAGGCTAATATTTAGGAAAGTGTGTCACTTACAATTCGAACCTGAGCATAAACAATATTGATCTATAAAACAATTTAATTGCAATTTAAATAATGATGGTGAGAAAATATTATTACAATTGAATGAGCTTAAAGAAATGAGGCATAAATCATATAAAAGTGCTAAGATTTATAAAGAAATGAAGAATATGTGCATGCTCGGAGGATTCTTACTAAAGATTTTTATCCAAGGCAACAAGTTTCGCTTTATAATGCAAAGTTAAGACTATTCCAGGAAACTATAAATCCAAGTGGATGAGCCCATTTGTTGTAATGAAGTTTATCCCTATGGAACTGTGGATATCAAAGATCTTAAAACTTATAAAATATTCAAAGTGAATGGTCACAGGTTGAATTCCTATTTTTTAGGTGACCAAGTTAAATTAAATGATTTATGATGTTGGGTCAACCTGAATAAGCACTGGTTATGTCAGACTGACGACGTTAAATCAACCGCTCTGTGGGAGGCAACCCATAGTTATCGGTGTGTTTGTTTTTATTGTTATGTTATTGTGTGTGATTTGGAAAATTCTGATAGTATTTTTAATATTTAATGATTTAGTGATTATTCTAGGACCTTAAATGATGACTTAGTCATATTAGAACGTGTATTTGGACGTTAAGTTGACCTGTGAAAAATTGAGCACCGACGCTTAAGCATGGAAATTAAAAAAACATGTGCGAATTTTAGTTTTTAGAAGTTTTAACTGAGATTTGGTTAGTTCTAACTTGGGAGACAGTTTTAAGACGTGCCTAGGAGTTTTAAGAGGAGTTTAGAGCCTATAAATAAAAGGATATGAGGAGAAGTCTCACTATACTTCCACATAACCCTAAATTCTAAGTAAAAAGTGAGAGTTTTGGAAAAATGTCATCTTGGGAGAGTGATTTAAGGAAGGAGGAAGAAATGAGAAATAATTTTATTAGCCAGAGTGCGCAAGAGTTATATAATGGTTTCCTGGTTTTTAGTATCGAATGGATAGGGGAGAAAATCACTAAAATTGAGGCTGGCATGGCTTCAACTTAATCAAAAGTGATGGAAGTTAATGCATATCTAGATCATATGGGATGGTAACTTAAGATGCAGTTTAGCCATACCTGTTTTATAGAAGAAGCAAACAAGGCTATGTATTTGAAGAACAAGTGGATTTAAGAAGATTCAACCAGATTTATTAACCATCATCTATTCTCTTAGATTTACATTCCAAATTTTAAAGGAGAGACCAATGATAGGTCAGGATTTGTTCCACCGACTGGAGAATGAAATTAAGTTAATGTTTTTGTGTTTATGTATTTAGTGTGTGTTTCTAATGTTAAGTGTGTTTAATATGTTTTTAATATTAAAATGGTCTAGTGATTGTGTTAGTAATTTTCTCATCCCAGACTATTTGGATTGAGAATTTATGTATTAAAAATGTTTGTAATCATTCATAAATGAATATAGGTGTTTTTTTGTATGAAATCACGTGTTATTCTGTGTTGAAATAAATTAGTTAAGATTGGTGAATCTAGAGTAAGAGGAGAGTTGGAAGAGAAGAAAATGGTTATTAAAGGGTTATGAGACCATGTAGGGATGGTTGACTTAGTCTAGGAGTGCATTTCACTTAAATCGCAAAAAAAATCAAAATTTGTGCATTGGCGCCTAAGCATTAAACCATTCGCACTTAAGCATCGACTCATTAGCAGTTTCAAGTGATGATGTTGTCCAAANGAAATGAATTAGTTAAGATTGGTGAATCTAGAGTAAGAGGAGAGTTGGAAGAGAAGAAAATGGTTATTAAAGAGTTATGAGACCATGTAGGGATGGTTGACTTAGTCTAGGAGAGCATTTCACTTAAATCGCAAAAAAAATCAAAATTTGTGCATTGGCGCCTAAGCATTGAACCATTCGCACTTAAGCATCGACTCATTAACAGTTTCAAGTGATGATTTTGTCCAATTACACCGTTATCAAAACTCAGATTCATCTTCAACCTCGAGTCATTCATGATTTATAAGTTGTGGCGCACCTTATTTGAAGATTTCTTGGTGATAAAAAAATTGTTACATTTTATATTTTTTAAGTAAGAGCTTCACTTTTATGTAAAAATTTTTTATTTTCACCATGCATTTTGAGCACATTCATGAGCTACCCGAAAATCACTATTCATGGTGAAAATTTGAGAAAAAGCTATGGAAAATACATGGATTTGTTAGTTTAAGCTTTAAGGAGTTAAGTTTAGTGATTTAGAGTTGAATTTGAAATTTATTTTAAAATTTTATACAATTTTTTACAAATGTCACCAAGAATGAAGAGAAACAAAGGAAAGGTCCAATCAATTAAAGCAATTTTGTTAGTTCGAGAGCTCAAGATCGATACAATGATGCACTGCAACAGAGAAAGTTGACTTATGAGCGATATTTTGAAAGTTTGGGAGGAGATATTGAAGATTTGATTTTTCACCGCCAGTGGGAATGGTTCTGTTGTTTTTTTGCTATGTGAGTGATTTCTGTTACGCAGGAGTTCTATGCAAATCTCCTTGAAGTTAAAGGAGTCNTGACTTATGAGCGATATTTTGAAAGTTTGGGAGGAGATATTGAAGATTTGATTTTTCACCGCCAGTGGGAATAGTTCTGTTGTTTTTCTGCTATGTGAGTGATTTCTGTTACGCGGGAGTTCTATGCAAATCTCCTTGAAGTTAAAGGAGTGNCACTACCCTTTTTAGATCAAATACTGGATAGACTAGCTGGGCATAAATACTTTTGTTTTCTAAATAGATATACTGTTTATCACCAAATAAAAATCACTCCTAAGGATCAAGAGAAAAAAAAAATTACCAGTCCATATGGTACATTTGCTTTAGAAGAATGCTCTTTGGTTTCTGTAATGCACCTGCTACATTTCAAAGATGCATGATGACAATTTTTTGTGATTTAATTGAAAAAGGGATTGAAGTTCTTATAGAAGATTTTTCAGTGTTTAGAATATCATTTAAATCATGTTTAGAACATTTATCAAAAGTTCTTAAGCACTGTGAAGAAACAAATTTAATTCTTAATTAGAAAAAATGTCAATTTATGGTAACTGGAGGAATAGTTTCGGGACATCAAATTTTAGAAAATGGTATCAAAGTAGACCCTGCAAAAATTCAAGTGATTGCTAATTTACCTCACCCAACAAGTGTGAAGGAAATTAAGAGTTTCTTAGAAAATGTTGGATTCTTTAGGTGGTATATTAAAGACTTTTCAAAAAATGCTAAGCCTCAATGCCATTTACTTGAAAAAAATGCAATTTTTTATTTTGATAAAGAGTGCCTAAAATCTTTTGAATTATTAATAGAAAAATTAGTCATTGCACCAATTATTTTTCACCAGATTGGGGAAAACCTTTTGAATTGATGTGTGATGTTAGTGATTATGCTATTGAAGCTATTTTAGGACAAAAGCATGATAAGATTTTAGATGTTATCTACTATGCTAGTAGAATTCTTAATGATGCTCAAAGTAATTATACCACAACTAAGAAAGAGTTATTAGTTGTAGTATATGCTTTTGATAAATTTAGATCCAACTTAATTGGAACTAAATGTATAGTGCATACAGATCATTTGCTATTAAGTATTTAATGAGAAAGAAAAATGCAAAACCAAGATTGGTAAGATGGATTTTTCTTTTTTAAGAATTTGACTTCAAAATAGTAGATAGGAAGGGAGCTGGGAATCAAATTGTCGATCATTTGTCCAGGCTTGAACTAGAGAAACCACTCAGTTTTGAAAAGAAATCTAATGAATATTTCAAATGAAAAATTGTTTAATGTTAATGAGTGGTGTGTTCCATGGTATGCAGACATTGTGAACTTCATTGTTAGTGATATTATACCTTATGAAATGACATACCAACATAAGAGGAAATTTTTATCTGAAGCTAAGACTTATTTTTGGGATGACCCATTTTTATATAAACAAGGAAAGGATCATATTATTTGAAGATGTGTACCTTTAGAAGACACTTATGAAATTTTTCAAAAATGTTATAATTTTGATTTTGAGGGACCTTCTGGTGCTGATAAAATAACATACAAAATTTTACAATCTGTATTTTATTGGCCTACAAACTTTAAATATGTTAACGCTTATATCAAAACATGTGATTGATGCCAACGAGCAGGCAATACTTCTAGGAGGAGTGAGATGCCCCGTCATTTATGTGTTAGAAGTTGAGATATTTGATGTTTGATGATTAGATTTCATGGGACCATTTATATAATTTGTTAGAAATTTATATATATTGTTAGTAGTAAACTATGTATCCTAATGGATACAAATTATTGCTTTACCTCGATGTAATGTTCAAAATGTTTCAAAGTTTTTAACTACAAACATATTTTGTAGATTTGGGATGCCGAGAGTAATAATAACTGATAGGGGAAGTCATTTTAGAAATATAATAATAGAGAAGTTATTAAAGAAATATCATACTAACCATCGAATTATTATTTCTTATCATCCTCAGGCAAGTGGTTTAGTTGAATTATCCAATCGTGAAATTAAAAAAATGCTAAAAAAATTGTGAATCCAACCAAAATAGATTGGTCAGTCAAACTTGACTATGCTTTGTGGGCTTATAGGACTGCATACAGAACGCCTATAGGAATGTCCCCATACAGGCTAATATTTAGGAAAGTGTGTCACTTACAATTCGAACCTGAGCATAAACAATATTGATCTATAAAACAATTTAATTGCAATTTAAATAATGATGGTGAGAAAATATTATTACAATTGAATGAGCTTAAAGAAATGAGGCATAAATCATATAAAAGTGCTAAGATTTATAAAGAAATGAAGAATATGTGCATGCTCGGAGGATTCTTACTAAAGATTTTTATCCAAGGCAACAAGTTTCGCTTTATAATGCAAAGTTAAGACTATTCCAGGAAACTATAAATCCAAGTGGATGAGCCCATTTGTTGTAATGAAGTTTATCCCTATGGAACTGTGGATATCAAAGATCTTAAAACTGATAAAATATTCAAAGTGAATGGTCACAGGTTGAATTCCTATTTTTTAGGTGACCAAGTAAAATTAAATGATTTATGATGTTGGGTCAACCTGAATAAGCACTAGTTATGTCAGACTGACGATGTTAAATCAACCGCTCTGTGGGAGGCAACCCATAGTTATCGGTGTGTTTGTTTTTATTGTTATGTTATTGTGTGTGATTTGGAAAATTCTGATAGTATTTTTAATATTTAATGATTTAGTGATTATTCTAGGACCTTAAAAGATGACTTAGTCATATTAGAACGTGTATTTGGACGTTAAGTTGACCTATGAAAAATTGAGCACCGACGCTTAAGCGTGGAAGTTAAAAAAACATGTGTGAATTTTAGTTTTTAGAAGTTTTAACTGAGATTTGGTTAGCTCTAACTTGGGAGACAGTTTTAAGACGTGCCTAGGAGTTTTAAGAGGAGTTTAGAGCCTATAAATAAAAGGATATGAGGAGAAGTCTCACTATACTTCCACATAACCCTAAATTCTAAGTAAAAAGTGAGAGTTTTGGAAAAATGTCATCTTGGGAGAGTGATTTAAGGAAGGAGGAAGAAATGAGAAATAATTTTATTAGCCAGAGTGCGCAAGAGTTATATAATTGTTTCCTTATTTTTAATATCGAAGGGATAGCGGAGAAAATCACTAAAATTGAGGCTGGCATGGCTTCAACTTAATCAAAAGTGATGGAAGTTAATGCATATCTAGATCATATGGGATGGTAACTTAAGATGCAGTTTAGCCATACCTGTTTTATAGAAGAAGCAAACAAGGCTATGTATTTGAAGAACAAGTGGATTTAAGAAGATTCAACCAGAGTTATTTACCATCATCTATTCTCTTAGATTTACATTCCAAATTCTAAAGGAGAGAGCAATGATAGGTCAGGATTTGTTCCACCGACTAGAGAATGAAATTAAGTTAATGCTTTTGTGTTTATGTATTTAGTGTGTGTTTCTAATGTTAAGTGTGTTTAATATGTTTTTAATATTAAAATGGTCTAGTGATTGTGTTAGTAATTTTCTCATCCCAGACTATTTGGATTGAGAATTTATGTATTAAAAATGTTTGTAATCATTCATAAATGAATATAGGTGTTTTTTTGT
>JXCR01138750.1:0-35172 GCA_002079205.1 Phalaenopsis hybrid cultivar | reverse complement strand
CCATACGAGTTTGCAGCTACTTTGCGTAGTGACGATAGTGATGCAGAGGATGAGGATGCTTAGCTTGGATCTATAGTTTGGTTGGATTTTTAGTTTGTTTGTTGTTGTGAACTGTTGATAGCGCAGTTGTTCTGTAGTTTTTGTTGTGTTTTCAGTTGTTATTATTGAGACTGTTAGTTTTTGTTGTACTTTGTTTAGTAGACAATACTGTGATGTCTTTGTGCTTTTGTGAGTAGTTGTTATGTTTGCTGGTAGTAATTACGTTAACTGTGTTTTTTATTATAGTTTGTTAGTTTGTACTGAACAGAATTCTGGATCTTAGGAAGCNAGTTTTTGTTGTGTTTTCAGTTGTTATTATTGAGACTGTTAGTTTTTGTTGTACTTTGTTTAGTAGACAATATTGTGATGTATTTGTGCTTTTGTGAGTAGTTGTTATGTTTGCTGGTAGTAATTACGTTAACTGTGTTTTTATTATAGTTAGTTAGTTTGTACTGAACAGAATTCTGGATCTTAGGAAGGTTTATGAATATAGCTAATTTTTTACATAAAAACTACATGTTTAAAATTTTCAATTCACTACCAGATATTTTTCTTTATGTTGCAATCATATAAGTTTGTTAGTATTTTGTTTGCTTCTATGTTATACTCCACTGCATATAAGTCCAATGAATGTCTATATATTAAGTAAATTAAAGTTTGATCAATTTAATTTTTGTTTCTCTTATTAATTTTTGTACTTACATATTAATGATATGAGAATTCTTACAAGCATATTATTTCTAATTTTTATTCATTCCAATATTTATATAATGCTAAAATGTTTTATTTTTATTAAAAATTCAAGTTTGAGGGGGGGCGGGGGTGGGGATGAAAAATTTTCTAAAGAACTTGAAAATTTATTTGTTCTCAATTATGCTTCAAATAAATTTGATTTTGATTTGAAGAAAAATGATCATGTATATGAAGTTAGATCAGGAAAGTAAAATTTTGAATATAGAAATGAGTAAGAGAATTTAGTTAAAATTTATAGTAATGATGAAAAACTTAAAGTTAAAAAGTTTTAGTGTGGAAAATGCTAAATATAGTGTAACTATCTTTATTAGGAAAAATTGTATTTTTTGAAAAATTTAGAAGATTAGATTTTTATTTTCAAAGCTTAAATTTATTTTATTAAAACTAATCTTCAAAAACTAATATAACCTTTTTATGTGATAGAAAAATATCAACTCTTTGCTTTAGGAAAGGATAAGTGGGATTCAAAATTATTAAAGACATATCCAGATAAGTAATCCTTGCCTGAGAAAAAGAAAAAGAAAGAAGAAAAAGAAAAAGAAAGAAAAAGAAAAAAAAAAGAAAAAGAAAAGAAAAATTGAAAGAGGGAGGTNAAATTATTAAAGACATATCCAGATAAGTAATCCTTGCCTGAGAAAAAGAAAAAGAAAGAAGAAAAAGAAAAATAAAGAAAAAGAAAAAAAAGGAAAAAGAAAAGAAAAATTGAAAGAGGGAGGAGAAGCTTGAGGATTAGTGCCTACTCAAAAATCGGTTCCACATCAAATCTTTGTAAAGTATAGGATTTGAGAAACTCTTAAGCTTAAAGCTATAATATAGTAAGTAAAATTATGCTTAATAAAAATTTTTAAGTGTAGAAGATAAAATAGCTAAAATTTATATTAGGAGAATCTATAATATTTCTTAATTAGATAGAAACTCATANAGTGCCTACTCAAAAATCGGTTCCACATCAAATCTTTGTAAAGTATAGGATTTGAGAAACTCTTAAGCTTAAGGCTATAATATAGTAAGTAAAATTATGCTTAATAAAAATTTTTAAGTGGAGGAGATAAAATAGCTAAACTTTATATTAGGAGAATCTATAATATTTCTTAATTAGATAGAAACTCATGTTTTCATATTTCATAAAATTAAAAATTTCTAAACTCTAAGTTGGTCTTATATACTAATATTTTTTCTAAATTGGAAAACTATATTTCTACATAAAAATTTTAGTAACTCCTAAAGAAATTCTTATAAATCATCTATTTTATTAGGTTTTTGAGATTGAAGGGTCACTTGAGGACAAGTAACACAACACTATGGTGCCAATGGCTGGAGCTATAGCGTCGTATCATGTTGTGTCATTTTGCTCCATTTTGCCCTCAATTTCTTTAAAGATCCATTCCTTGTACCTGAAGCCAAAAAAATTCAAAATACAATCCTTTAAGTGCAAAATCATAAAAAATGTGCATAAAATGAACATTAAATGTATATTAAAAATAGGTAATGTTAANATTTTGCCCTCAATTTCTTTAAAGATCCATTCCTTGTACCTGAAGCCAAAAAAATTCAAAATACAATCCTTTGAAGTGCAAAATCATAAAAAATGTGCATAAAATGAACATTAAATGTATATTAAAAACAGGTAATTTTAGGGTATATCAATTCCCCCAAATGTTACTTGTCCTCAAGTAACTCCTTGTACTATGTAAAAGTGCATAACTTAAGTTGATGGGTTTTACTTAGATATTTCTATAGCTTTAGTCCTATAAATGCAATTGTAAAAATTTAAAAAAATTGTTAATAACTCAAGTTAAAATTAAAATGTAAGAATATTTAGTAGTCAAGTCTAAGAGTTATGTTTTTTTATTCATTTTAAGAAGAACTGTAATTTATCATGCCAAGGATGCTTAGAAGAATTACAAGAAAAATAAATCATGAAAACTCTATTAGTAAGGATGTTAATATCCTTAAAAATAATAATAATAAATAAGTTCATAAATTTAATTCAGTCTCTTTTCTTAAGATGATTCAAGTAAAGCCAATTTTTTATTAGGCATCTTCTCAAACTCGTACTCACATTATTTATCATTTTTATTATTATTCATCTTTTTTTTTTATTTTTTGCTTTTCTTTTTCTTTTAGGATTTTTTAAAATTTTTTTTTCTTTTCCTTTTATGTGAGGATAACTACATTTGGATAGCCTTAAATGATTTTGAACTTCACCATCCTCNTTGTTAATAACTCAAGTTAAAATTAAAATGTAAGAATATTTAGTAGTCAAGTCTAAGAGTTATGTTTTTTTACTCATTTTAAGAAGAACTGTAATTTATCATGCCAAGGATGCTTAGAGGAATTACAAGAAAAATAAATCATGAAAACTCTATTAGTAAGGATGTTAATATCCTTAAAAATAATAATAATAAATAAGTTCATAAATTTAATTCAGTCTCTTTTCTTAAGATGATTCAAGTAAAGCCAATTTTTTATTAGGCATCTTCTCAAGCTCGTACTCACATTATTTATCAGTTTTATTATTATTCATCTTTTTTTTATTTTTTGCTTTTCTTTTTCTTTTAGGATTTTTTTAATTTTTTTTTTCTTTTCCTTTTATGTGAGGATAACTACATTTGGATAGCCTTAATGGATTTTGAACTTCACCATCCTTTTGTTAAAGTTAAAAACTTCCCACATTTTCTTACTTGATAATTGTGTATTGTCTTTGAAAAAAAAATTCATAGAGTTTCAATATTTTCTTTTTAAGTGTAAATGAAAGATCCTTATATTAAAAATAAAATTTATTTTGCATGAATAGTAAAAGCATAATCTTATACTCTTATACTAAATACCTTAACTCTAGAAGTAACCTTTATTATAAAAAACTTTTACTTAATTCTACTATGACATTTATAAAATCANAAAAATAAAATTTATTTTGCATGAATAGTAAAAGCATAATCTTATACTCTTATACTAAATACCTTAACTCTAAAAGTAACCTTTATTATAAAAAACTTTTACTTAATTCTACTATGAAATTTATAAAATCGAAAATATAGTTATCTAAAGCTACCCTCACAAACCATAGGTTATGTTAAAATAATTTTAAAAATATTGTTTATTGAGGACAAATAAGGTTTAGTTTTAAAAAGTTTTTCTCCCTTCTCCCAAACTTAATTTTTTTATTAATTTAAAACAGTACAGTTCATAATATATAGGAAGAAAGAGAAAAATAATTTTGAAAGTTCTAAATAAGAGAATAGTGCAGGTACAAGTAGCTAAGACAGGTGTTGATCAATAGTAAATCCAAATGACAGGTATAACTNTATAGGAAGAAAGAGAAAAATAATTTTGAAAGTTCTAAATAAGAGAATAGTGCAGGTACAAGTAGCTAAGACTGGTGGTGATCAATAGTAAATCCAAATGACAGGTATAACAATATAAGCATAAAGTAAGGACTACTCTACCTCACAGACAACATAAATTGAAACAAAAAGAAGTAAGCAATCATACCATAAAATAAAAAGGCACAACACGATAGTATAACATTCACATAGACCTAAAAAGCCTAATCAAAGTACAAACATAACAATCCAACAAAACTACATCAAGTAACAAACAAAGGAAATCCAAAAGTAAAGGAAAAACACCTTAATCCTCCTCCTCCTCCTCCTCATCATCATCGACATAAACATCCTCCTACATCTCTCTACCACTTTCATACGGAGAAAATGTGGGGCATGTAGGAAATTCAACTGTATGATTGCCCCTCAAAAATTTAACCAGAGACTCATTAAAAGTAGCACATAACCAACTCTCCTCTGCAGATACTCATCATTATGGTCCAAATGTACTTCTAATCATCACATCTGATTATTTAAAGATAAAATATCTCCTTGTTATAAGAATAACTACTCCAATATNAAAGTAAGGACTACTCTACCTCACAGACAACATAAATTGAAACAAAAAGAAGTAAGCAATCATACCATAAAAGAAAAAGGCACAGCACGATAGTATAACATTCACATAAACCTAAAAAGCCTAATCAAAGTACAAACATAACAATCCAACAAAACTACATCAAGTAACAAATAAAGGAAATCCAAAAGTAAAGGAAAAACACCTTAATCCTCCTCCTCCTCCTCCTCATCATCATCGACATAAACATCCTCCTACATCTCTCTACCACTTTCATACGGAGAAAATGTGGGGCATGTAGGAAATTCAACTGTATGATTGCCCCTCAAAAATTTAACCAGAGACTCATTAAAAGTAGCACATAACCAACTCTCCTCTACAGATACTCATCATTATAGTCCAAGTGTACTTCTAATCATCACATCTGATTCTTTAAAGATAAAATATCTCCTTGTTATATGAATAACTACTCCAATACAGTGATCAAAGTCAAAGTACTAGAGATGGAAGGTCTCAAGGTTGAAGTACATGGAATGTCTAAACCTCCACCCATGGATTCAAAACCAGCATGCTTTCCATATATTTTCACATTAGCCTTTCCAATAGGCTTTAAAGATGGCAAAATTTCCTACCATGGCTCATATTTAACTCCAGATTAAATACACATTATAGAAATAAAAGAAGGGTAACCCATACCTCCAGTTGTTCCTCCTTTAGAGGAAATGATCATATTCTTATAAATGAGAGAGCCAATATCTATATGTTTTTTTAGTTAAATACAATAGGTAAAATTGGCTCTCTATCAAGTTACCTCACTAAAATGACTAGTTGAAAGAATTGTAGTAAAAATAAAATAATGTCAGGACAGAGAATGAACATTAAGCCTCAAAAAACAAAAGTTTACCCGATGTTCGTTCTTGATCATATAAACTTCATGCCCGTCACTCAAGAACCCAATAATTTCATCAAGCTTGGCAATAGTTGGATTAAATTCTAAATATAAGCAAGTAGGAATGCTATGCAGTTGATAAATTTGATTAATTCAAATAGGATTAATATCAACATAATGTCCTCTAGCAAATACCAAATCATCAGAGGGAAAAATCTACGATCTAGTCATAATAGAAACCTCTTCCAGCTTTCCTACCACAAAGGATGAGTCTGAGTTTGCTCCAGAGCTGGAGACACCAGGAGTTTTAGACACTCTTTGTATGGGTTACCCAAAATGCAACGCTGTNACTTTCTACACTATATTCATGTCGTTCTCGGAGCCAGTTCCGAGATGTCGACTCTCTTCTCGCTACCCTTTTGGATTGGATATGAGTCGCAATTCTTTCCTCCATAATATAATACACACATCTTTGAGATAGGAGTAAGACTCCCCTGAATGGAACATCACATCCTATTCTCAACCTTCTGAAATTGGTATAAGACCCCCATTCAATGGGACTACGACTTCAAATTCTCTACACACATATTTGAGATAGGAGTAATACTCCCCTGAATGGAACGTCGCATCCTATTCTCAAATTTTTAAAATTGGTATAGGACCCCCCTTGAATGGGACCATGACACCCAATTCTCTACACACATCTTCGAGATATGAGTGAGACTCCCCTGAATGGAACACAACATACTATTCGCAACCTTTCAAGATTGGTGTAAGACCCCCTCAAATGGGACCACAACATCTAATTCTTTACACACATCTTCAAGATAGGAGTAAGGCTCCCCTAAATGGAACATCGCATCCTATTCTCAACCTTTTGAGATTGGTGTAATACCCCCTTGAATGGGACCACGACATCTAATTCTCGACATACATCTTTGAGATAAGAGTAAGCATCCCCTGAATGGAACATCACATCCTATTCTCAAACTTCTAAAATTGGTATAATACCCCCCTTGAATGGGACCACGACATCCATTTCTCTACACATATCGTTGAAAAGTAACATAAATCCTTAACTTATCTTTAGANATAATACACACATCTTTGAGATAGGAGTAAGACTCCCCTGAATGGAACATCACATCCTATTCTCAACCTTCTAAAATTGGTATAAGACCCCCATTCAATGGGACTACGACATCAAATTCTCTACACACATATTTGAGATAGGAGTAATACTCCCCTGAATGGAACGTCGCATCCTATTCTCAAACTTTTAAAATTGGTATAGGACCCCCCTTGAATGGGACCACGACACCCAATTCTCTACACACATCTTCGAGATATGAGTGAGACTCCCCTGAACGGAACACAACATCCTATTCGCAACCTTTCAAGATTGGTGTAAGACCCCCTTCAATGGGACCACAACATCTAATTCTTTACACACATCTTCAAGATAGGAGTAAGACTCCCCTAAATGGAACATCGCATCCTATTCTCAACCTTTTGAGATTGCTGTAATACCCCCTTGAATGGGACCACACATCTAATTCTCGACATACATCTTTGAGATAAGAGTAAGCATCCCCTGAATGGAACATCACATCCTATTCTCAAACTTCTAAAATTGGTATAATACCCCCCTTGAATGGGACCACGACATCCAGTTCTCTACACATATCGTTGAAAAGTAACATAAATCCTTAACTTATCTTTAGGCCTTTGTATAGCTCTACTGTACAATATAAGCCCTAACTCATCTTATGATTCCGATGTTGTCGTTCATCATGACCTAAACCCTCACATATTTCAGGCTATTTGTGTGATCATTTCACATAAATGTAAGCTTTAAACAAATAAAATTTGTAAGATGAAACATTTAAATAATTTCTCACCAAAACTAAAGCCAAACAATGGGATAGCTTGGAAAGTCACCGAGGTTCTCCCTTGGATCTGTGATATTCTCTAGTTCTGCCTCCTTTGGATTCTATAATAAAATATTCCAAATTTGAGACATTCTCCTTTCACACCTCTATGTCCGATTTCGTTGAAAAGTCGTATCCTTTAACCTCTTTGAAGATAAAATTTCCTGATTTCTATCGAGAGTTTTCTTAAGTAACTTTGGTTATCTAAGATGTAATTAACTATAGGGGCTTGCCCTTATAGGAAGATTTTCCAAACCGAGCTTAATATAAACCCTATTTAATTCTTTGTATTAAATAGGGGAACTTGTCAAAAAATAAAAGGGTTTCATAGACCAAACAAATGTCATATATTTCTTAGTTTATTTGATCAAGCCTCATGCTCAAGTCTTGTGTTTATCTCTCGGGATAGATATAGGGTTTGAGGTATAGTGCTCTTTCATTTAAACTATGAAAAATATGACATTGGTTTGATTTCATATTTTTTCTAAAACTTAAATATATATGTAAATTAAAATGTCCTTCTGAAGTGGGTGACGAGATTTCAATCCCGGTGACCAACAGCTTCCAACGGGCAATGCAACAACCCAAAAATAGTGCTGACAAGAACATTGGTTAAGCTAAAGTTTGAATAGTTCTGAAAAAGGGCTAGACAGGGAAGGTACTAGTTCTCACTCTAGAGTTCCCTCTTATCCCTCCACTGTCAAGCTAACATGTCGCATCAAAATCTAAAATAATAGACCAAATTAGGGGGCTTTAGCCTGTCACTCTAAAGTCCTCTAATTCTACACCCATCAAATAATATTTCTTTATTTATTTGCACTCAACCATATGGGCTACATTCTCATCCATACAATCTCATGTGATTCTACCATAATTGAGTGAGACAACACCATCCCGGATCTTACATGTTCTCACAACAAATTTTAACATGAAAGTTGAACAAGTTTACATGTAAATGAAGAAAAAAGTAAAATATTCACAATATATTCTTACTCTATTTAATGTTATATCCTACACATGCATACTAATTCATTATAAGAGGAAATACTAGAGAAAACAACTCACTACACATGGAGAAACAACAAGAACTTTTCATTGAACAAGACTTTGAAAACATACAAACAAAGTACTAGATTCAAATCAAAATACAATGAAAATACTTATCTCTAATGGAAAGTATAACCAAAGCAATCTCCTTACAATCCTCTCCAAGATCAAAGTGAAAAGAAAATAAGAAATCTCTCACTCTCTCTCATTCTCTCTCACCTTGCTGTCCCACTTGGAGCTCACGCACAAGCCTTCTTCCTCTTATCCAAGCCTTCTTCCTCTTTTCCTCTTCCTACTTATTCAAGAGTTCAAGAGTTTTCAGAAGAATTCTTAAAAACATTTACAAACCTTATTTATAATTTCCTTGGAGTTTCTTAAGTGTCTCTTCAAAAGTGTCCAAATTCATTTAATCTTCCAAATGGTGCCTAAAGTGCCTCTTCAAAACTCCTTATAACCACCCCAAATCCTTCTAAAAATTCCATTTTATTATTTCCAATGAATTCCTCAAGAGACACATGTAGCAACACTTCAAAAATCATCCAAATCTTATGTATATTCTAGAAGATGTNCGCACAAGCCTTCTTCCTCTTATCCAAGCCTTCTTCCTCTTTTCCTCTTCCTACTTATTCAAGAGTTCAAGATTTTTCATAAGAGTTCTTAAGAACATTTACAAACCTTATTTATAATTTCCTAGGAGTTTCTTAAGTGTCTCTTCAAAAGTGTCCAAATTCATTTAATCTTCCAAATTGTGCCTGAAGTGCCTCTTCAAAACTCCTTATAACCACCCCAAATCCTTCTAAAAATTCTATTTTATTATTTCCAATGAATTCCTCAAGAAACACATGTAGCAACACTTCAAAAATCATCCAAATCTTATGTATATTCTAGAAGATGATGAAAACCGTCTTTGGCACCTAAGCGCCGATTCTGGGGTGCTTAAGCACCCTCCTCTCTGTCTGGTTGCATCTAAGCACCATATTTGGGTGCTTAAGTGCTGGGCATAGACACTTAAGTTCCCGAATTTGGTCCCCATGGCTCCGGTGTGCCCCGATTTGACCCGATTTGCTCCAGTTTGCTCCGTTTTGGTCCATTTTTGTTCCTTTTTCTTCAATCACTCTAAATTCTTCAATTTGATGTACCCACAACAAAAAATACAAGAAAACATACCTTTAAAATGCAATACTATTACAAAATAAAACATCAAAAGTACATTTTTCAGGTNTCACTCTAAATTCTTCAATTTGATGTACCCACAACAAAAAATACAAGAAAACATACCTTTAAAATGCAATACCATTACAAAATAAAACATGAAAAGTACATTTTTCAGGTGTATCAAAATCCCTCAAACTTAAACATTACTTGTCCTCAAGTAATACTAAATTTTTAAAATAATTTATGTAGATTAGACTTAATGGTTCATCCTTTAAAATTGCTAAAATTTTGTTCTAAAATTGTGATAGTTCAAATTAGAAGAACTTCTAGTGAATCAGACAAGCTGAAGGTCTAAAATATTTATCATCAAACTTGAGAATTTGTTTTCCTATCTAACTCAGAAATATATGTAGATTTTTCAAACTTTGGATCCTATGAACTTTACCTTCTAGACTTAAGAACTCTCTTAAAAAAATTTTTACTAATATAAGTATAAAAAGTAAGCTTAGGATTTTTCTTAGTTCTTTACTCTAGAAAGTCTCAAGTGAGACCAATTTTTTATTAGGACCTTTCCTCAAGCTTCTCCTCACTCTTTCTTTTGCATTTTCTTCTTCTTTTACAAGATCTTTTTGATCCATTATTTTTTTTCCTTTTTTTTTCTTTTTTATGTATTTGATTATTTCTATATCTGGATAAGTCCTTAAATAATTTTGAATTGCACTGTCCTCCTCAAAAGTTAAAAATTATTACTTTCCTTCACTTGAAAAGATTTATATGTATTTTTTTTTTTAAGAAATACTTTCTAAAAGAACCTTAAATGTTTGAAAATAAAAATTTTAAGAATCCTTAGTTTTTCAAAAATACAATTCTTCCTACTTATTCATTTTCCCAAGTTCTCCACTAAATATCTTTAACTCTACGTTCACCATTTTCACAAAAAATATCAACTAAGTTTTCCTACTCCATTTCTATAATTAAAATTCTAACATCCTTAAGATGAATCCACATAACAATAATCATTAGAAATAAAATACAAATTTATTTGTAGTACTTTTGAAAACAAGTAAGGTTTATATTTGAAAACGTTTTTCTTTTCCCCCCCAAACTTAAGCTAAAACATGTGTAACAATGAAGTACAAAAGTATGTGGCGGGGAAAGAACACTTTTACAATTTACAACACATCCTATAAAAATATCAACAAGTAACACATGGTAGAACATTGTAGTAGAAAGTTAATCTAGCCTAAGCATGCTTATCATAACACTACAAAGGAATTTAAAATAGTAGAGCAAGTACAAACTGAAGGTTAAACAGAAATACATTTTAAACTTTATAAAGGAATTCTTGGAAGCTAACAAGTTTAAAATATTAAGATAAGTTTTTTCATCTCCAATGGCTCATTCAACTTGACTCACGAACATAGACACAGAGACTCCAATACATAGACTCACAGATTTATAAAAAAACAATAACTACGGTTAATTTGATCTCCCATCCACTCACATTTTCCCTCCTTACTTTCAATTTCTAACGGATAAAAGTACACTAACAATGTGGGTGTATTATAAAAAATTATATGGTTATCACCCATGGACTAGAATTCCCTAATGTGTTGCCAATTCAAGGTTACTCTAAGTCTAAGGTATACACCATCTGATAAATAAAATAGTGAAGTTCATCCAGATGTTGTTCACTAAGTAAGTTCATGACCTTACTTAGTGAAGACAAAGTCAGAAAAAGGAAGTAATAGAGTTGACCTGGAGTGGTCTAAGTCCAAACTCAACATGCTTCAAGGTAATGCTCAACTCCGGTTGGGAACTAAGTCATAACAGACTCTTCAAACCGCTACTACAAAAAATCATATACAAATCTAGTCATGATGAAGGAATTAACTCACAACATTAACCAATCCACTCTTACACATCAATCACGGATCAAAGTCCAACATCTCACTATTATCCAATCCAACATAATAACAATCACACTAAACAGATAACAAAGATAACCATGGGTTAACTCTCATGAATCACTTGGTCTAACATCGACGACTCGATGTATCCAACGTTTACTCTGGTTGCCCCAGCATCAAAATTGATTCATTTTGCCGATATAGCACGGAATATGCCATTCAGTAATTTTGAATAACTTTTTCTTAGGAGATCTTTTACTAATTTTATCATTCAATTTAGGTTCTTCTTGTGATTGAGTCAAATTTGAAGATATAAAGACATGTGGTGTAGACAAATTCCTTAAATAGGTATGCTTTAAAATTGTATGGGGTACATTCATCTTAAGCTCATGAGATTTTTCAACAGACGGAGTTAAAAGTTTACTATTTTTGGTATCGTCCATCATTTTGCACCTCTCCTAAACATACATACAACCTTCTTTAAACAATGTTTTCAACTCATCATGAAAGTCCATTTTGATCTCATCTGTTAAGTTGCTCTCAAAACTTTCTTGGAAATGGCCTTTACTTAGATAATCAATTTCATCAATCCAAAAACAATCATTATTTTTTCTTTCAGCTGGATACTTCATAGGTTTTAAAACATTAAAAGTGGCTAAATGATTATTAATATTCATAGTTAACTTTTCTTTTTGCACATTTATCATAGATTGTCCAGTTTTAAGAAAAGGTCTCCCCAAAATAATTGGATTTTCTTTATCTTCCTCCATATCTAATACAATAAAGTCCATCAGAAAGATAAATTTATCCACTTTAATAACTGCATCTTCTATAACCCCTTTTGGATAAATTAAAGATTGATCAACTAATTGAAGGGTTACAGTAGTGGGAGAAATATCAGTTAAACCTAACCATCTAAATATTGGTAGAGGCATCACATTAATGCTCGATCCTAAATCACATAAGNAGGTTGAAGTACATGGAATGTCTAAACCTCCACCCATGGATTCAAAACCAGCATGCTTTCCATATATTTTCATATTAGCCTTTCCAATAGGCTTTAAAGATGGCAAAATTTCCTACCATGGCTCATATTTAACACCAGATTAAATACACATTATAGAAATAAAAGAAGGGTAACCCATACCTCCAGTTGTTCCTCCTTTAGAGGAAATGATCATATTCTTATAAATGAGAGAGCCAATATCTATATGTTTTTTTAGTTAAATACAATAGGTAAAAGTGGCTCTCTATCAAGTTACTTCACTAAAATGGCTAGTTGGAAGAATTGTAGTAAAAATAAAATAATGTTAGGACAGAGAATGAACATTAAGCCTCAAAAAACAAAAGTTTACCCGATGTTCGTTCTTGATCATATAAACTTCATGCCCGTCACTCAAGAACCCAATAATTTCATCAAGCTTGGCAATAGTTGGATTAAATTCTAAATATAAGCAAGTAGGAATGCTATGTAGTTGATAAATTTGATTAATTCAAATAGGATTAATATCAACATAATGTCCTCTAACAAATACCAAATCATCAGAGGGAAAAATCTACGATCCAGTCATAAGAGAGACCTCTTCCAGCTTTCCTGCCACAATGGATGAGTCTGAGTTTGCTCCAGAGCTGGAGACACCAGGAGTTTTAGACACTCTTTGTATGGCTTGCCCGAAATGCAACGCTGTGATTCTTGCATAAACACCAGCTATAGGTGCATTTTTGGAATGCCCGGATTGCAACCTTCTCCATCTAGAGCATTACAATACTTTGAAGGAGTACGCATCCACCGAGGATGGATTTCAGAGCACTGATCACTCGGTGGGGGATAGAGACAGAACCAGCTTGGATTCTTGCTAATATTGAAATGAGGGAGTATCTTCAACAGCCGTTGATCGTCAGCATGACAGAATACTACAAAATGAGTAAAGTAAACAAAAGAGAGTTTGACTTCTATGAAGAAGTTCAAGGAAGATTCATCAATATTCTAGAAGGCTTGGAGTTGTACACCAGGGGCTTCTCCAAAATTGATGAAAGAAATATTCTCAATTGCATCTTTGATTTGAGAGACAGAGGTTGAGCAGGCCTACTGATGGAAAAAACCTATTCTGAGCTACAAAAATGGATGCGTGGAAAGGGCAGGATCACTATACATTGTGGCTGCTATTACAACTTCACCAAGGACAGACAAGGGAATCACCCATGGATTCTAAGACACGATGAGGTGGATCCGCTACCTGCCATGATAAAATGGATGATCAGGAGAATGGTTTGATGGAGCAAACTTCCCGCCAATTGCATTCCTAACAGCTTCATCATCAACATCTTTGATGAGGACGATTGCATTCCTCTGCATATAAATCATCATGATTTTGTGAGGTCTTTCTACACGATCTCTTTCATGAGCAAAAGCAACAATCTATTTGGAAAAGAAATTGATATCATTGGCCCTGGCGAGTTTAGAGGGTCCGTGGAGATTCAACTACCAGTGGCTTCAGTGCTAGTTCTTAAAGGAAATGGAGCAGACATTGTCAAATACTGCATTCTAGGGGTACGACATTGTAGGGTTTTTGTGACTTTCTAACGAATGGATGACTGCAAAACGTCATACGAGTTCTGACCAGTCCTAGAGTTGGAAGAACTACTACCGTACAAGCTATGAGAGGGTTACACCACTAGGCACATGCAAAGGGAACTCATGTCTTGGAGCATGGCTTAGTAAGTCAACTCAATCGGGAGCTCGCCCCCCCAGAGATGGACACTCAGAGGATACCTTTTTGTACTGTATTTTCACTCTTTAGATATGATGATATATGTATTGGATATGCTCAGCTTCTGATATGTACTCAACTTGAGATATTTCTAGATGTACTTTGATGCGATCAACATGTTGTACCTTTTGAGGCTTCAGCCTGTATTCAATCTGTAACACCTATTGAAGAGGATTAATGAAATCTCTTTTAAAAATTATGTTTGTTTGCTTAATTGCCCTTTTGTGCATTGGATGAAAGCCACAGAACAATACGTTGGTTTGGGACTACACTAAACAAAGAACAAAATAATAAAAACTTGATAATAATTAAATTTAAATAAAATACTCTATTTTGAAAGAAACCAACCAACAAATTTTATTTAATATATAAATATATTCGGATAATTAAATATGATAAAAAAAAACCAAAAAAGAAAATCTATTTGTTGAGTTGATTCTCTCAATTTTGAGGTCTTTTGCTCTTTGCTCGCGCAGCATGACTGTCCTTGTCTTCACTAATTCTCTTCACAATCTCCAAGGAATTTCACATTCTGCATAAAATCTCACAAGGTTTCATAAATCTTTCTCACCAACACCAATCTTTAAATGACACATATCTATGGACTCAACACCATAAACTTTCTACACTATATTCATGTCGTTCTTGGAGCCAGTTCCGAGATGTCGACTCTCTTCTCGCTACCCTTTTGGATTGGATATGAGTCGCAATTCTTTCCTCCATAATATAATACACACATCTTTGAGATAGGAGTAAGACTCCCCTGAATGGAACATCACATCCTATTCTCAACCTTCTAAAATTGGTATAAGACCCCCATTCAATGGGACTACGACATCAAATTCTCTACACACATATTTGAGATAGGAGTAATACTCCCCTGAATGGAACGTCGCATCCTATTCTCAAACTTTTAAAATTGGTATAGGACCCCCCTTGAATGGGACCACGACACCCAATTCTCTACACACATCTTCGAGATATGAGTGAGACTCCCCTGAACGGAACACAACATCCTATTCGCAACCTTTCAAGATTGGTGTAAGACCCCCTTCAATGGGACCACAACATCTAATTCTTTACACACATCTTCAAGATAGGAGTAAGACTCCCCTAAATGGAACATCGCATCCTATTCTCAACCTTTTGAGATTGCTGTAATACCCCCTTGAATGGGACCACACATCTAATTCTCGACATACATCTTTGAGATAAGAGTAAGCATCCCCTGAATGGAACATCACATCCTATTCTCAAACTTCTAAAATTGGTATAATACCCCCCTTGAATGGGACCACGACATCCAGTTCTCTACACATATCGTTGAAAAGTAACATAAATCCTTAACTTATCTTTAGGCCTTTGTATAGCTCTACTGTACAATATAAGCCCTAACTCATCTTATGATTCCGATGTTGTCGTTCATCATGACCTAAACCCTCACATATTTCAGGCTATTTGTGTGATCATTTCACATAAATGTAAGCTTTAAACAAATAAAATTTGTAAGATGAAACATTTAAATAATTTCTCACCAAAACTAAAGCCAAACAATGGGATAGCTTGGAAAGTCACCGAGGTTCTCCCCTGGATCTGTGATATTCTCTAGTTCTGCTTCCTTTGGATTCTATAATAAAATATTCCAAATTTGAGACATTCTCCTTTCACACCTCTATGTCCGATTTAGTTGAAAAGTCGTATCCTTTAACCTCTTTGAAGATAAAATTTCCTGATTTTTATCGAGAGTTTTCTTAGGTAACTTTGGTTATCTAAGATGTAATTAACTATAGGGGCTTGCCCTTATAGGAAGTTTTTCCAAACTGAGCTTAATATAAACCCTATTTAATTCTTTGTATTAAATAGGGGAACTTGTCGGAAAATAAAAGGGTTTCATAGACCAAACAAATGTCATATATTTCTTAGTTTATTTGATCAAGCCTCACGCTCAAGTCTTGCGTTTATCTCTCGGGATAGATATAGGGTTTGAGGTATAGTGCTCTTTCATTTAAACTATGAAAAATATGGCATTGGTTTGATTTCAATTTTTTCTAAAACTTAAATATATATGTAAATTAAAATGTCCTTCTGAAGTGGGTGACGAGATTTCAATCCCGGTGACCAACAGCTTCCAACGGGCAATGCAACAACCCAAAAATAGTGCTGACAAGAACATTGGTTAAACTAAAGTTTGAATAGTTCTGAAAAAGGGCTAGACAGGGAAGGTACTAGTTCTCACTCTAGAGTTCTCTCTTATCCCTCCGCTGTCAAGCTAACATGTCGCATCAAAATCTAAAATAATAGACCAAATTAGGGGGCTTTAGCCTGTCACTCTAAAGTCCTCTAATTCTACACCCATCAAATAATATTTCTTTATTTATTTGCACTCAACCATATGGGCTACATTCTCATCCATACAATCTCATGTGATTCTACCATAATTGAGTGAGACAACACCATCCCGGATCTTACATGTTCTCACAACAAATTTTAACATGAAAGTTGAACAAGTTTACATGTAAATGAAGAAAAAAGTAAAATATTCACAATATATTCTTACTCTATTTAATGTTATATCCTACACATGCATACTAATTCATTATAAGAGGAAATACTAGAGAAAACAACTCACTACACATGGAGAAACAACAAGAACTTTTCATTGAACAAGACTTTGAAAACATACAAACAAAGTACTAGATTCAAATCAAAATACAATGAAAATACTTATCTCTGATGGAAAGTATAGCCAAAGCAATCTCCTTACAATCCTCTCCAAGATCAAAGTGAAAAGAAAATAAGAAATCTCTCACTCTCTCTCATTCTCTCTCACCTTGCTGTCCCACTTCGAGCTCACGCACAAGCCTTCTTCCTCTTATCCAAGCCTTCTTCCTCTTTTCCTCTTCCTACTTATTCAAGAGTTCAAGATTTTTCATAAGAGTTCTTAAGAACATTTACAAACCTTATTTATAATTTCCTAGGAGTTTCTTAAGTGTCTCTTCAAAAGTGTCCAAATTCATTTAATCTTCCAAATTGTGCCTGAAGTGCCTCTTCAAAACTCCTTATAACCACCCCAAATCCTTCTAAAAATTCTATTTTATTATTTCCAATGAATTCCTCAAGAAACACATGTAGCAACACTTCAAAAATCATCCAAATCTTATGTATATTCTAGAAGATGATGAAAACCGTCTTTGGCACCTAAGCGCCGATTCTGGGGTGCTTAAGCACCCTCCTCTCTGTCTGGTTGCATCTAAGCACCATATTTGGGTGCTTAAGTGCTGGGCATAGACACTTAAGTTCCCGATTTTGGTCCCCTGGCTCCGGTGTGCCCCGATTTGACCCGATTTGCTCCAGTTTGCTCCGTTTTGGTCCATTTTTGTTCCTTTTTCTTCAATCACTCTAAATTCTTCAATTTGATGTACCCACAACAAAAAATACAAGAAAACATACCTTTAAAATGCAATACCATTACAAAATAAAACATGAAAAGTACATTTTTCAGGTGTATCAAAATCCCTCAAACTTAAACATTACTTGTCCTCAAGTAATACTAAATTTTTAAAATAATTTATGTAGATTAGACTTAATGGTTCATCCTTTAAAATTGCTAAAATTTTGTTCTAAAATTGTGATAGTTCAAATTAGAAGAACTTCTAGTGAATCAGACAAGCTGAAGGTCTAAAATATTTATCATCAAACTTGAGAATTTGTTTTCCTATCTAACTCAGAAATATATGTAGATTTTTCAAACTTTGGATCCTATGAACTTTACCTTCTAGACTTAAGAACTCTCTTAAAAAAATTTTTACTAATATAAGTATAAAAAGTAAGCTTAGGATTTTTCTTNATATATGTAGATTTTTCAAACTTTGGATCCTATGAACTTTACCTTCTAGACTTAAGAACTCTCTTAAAAAAAATTTTACTAATATAAGTATAAAAAGTAAGCTTAGAATTTTTCTAAGTTCTTTACTCTAGAAAGTCTCAAGTGAGACCAATTTTTTATTAGGACCTTTCCTCAAGCTTCTCCTCACTCTTTCTTTTGCATTTTCTTCTTCTTTTACAAGATCTTTTTGATCCATTATTTTTTTTCCTTTTTTTTTCTTTTTTATGTATTTGATTATTTCTATATCTGGATAAGTCCTTAAATAATTTTGAATTGCACTGTCCTCCTCAAAAGTTAAAAATTATTACTTTCCTTCACTTGAAAAGATTTATATGTATTTTTTTTTTTAAGAAATACTTTCTAAAAGAACCTTAAATGTTTGAAAATAAAAATTTTAAGAATCCTTAGTTTTTCAAAAATACAATTCTTCCTACTTATTCATTTTCCCAAGTTCTCCACTAAATATCTTTAACTCTACGTTCACCATTTTCACAAAAAATATCAACTAAGTTTTCCTACTCCATTTCTATACTTAAAATTCTAACATCCTTAAGATGAATCCACATAACAATAATCATTAGAAATAAAATACAAATTTATTTGTATTACTTTTGAAAACAAGTAAGGTTTATATTTGAAAATGTTTTTCTTTTCCCCCCCAAACTTAAGCTAAAACATGTGTAACAATGAAGTACAGAAGTATGTGGCGGGGAAAGAACACTTTTGCAATTTACAACACATCCTATAAAAATATCAACAAGTAACACATCNTCCACATAACAATAATCATTAGAAATAAAATACAAATTTATTTGTAGTACTTTTGAAAACAAGTAAGGTTTATATTTGAAAACGTTTTTCTTTTCCCCCCCAAACTTAAGCTAAAACATGTGTAACAATGAAGTACAAAAGTATGTGGCGGGGAAAGAACACTTTTACAATTTACAACACATCCTATAAAAATATCAACAAGTAACACATGGTAGAACATTGTAGTAGAAAGTTAATCTAGCCTAAGCATGCTTATCATAACACTACAAAGGAATTTAAAATAGTAGAGCAAGTACAAACTGAAGGTTAAACAGAAATACATTTTAAACTTTATAAAGGAATTCTTGGAAGCTAACAAGTTTAAAATATTAAGATAAGTTTTTTCATCTCCAATGGCTCATTCAACTTGACTCACGAACATAGACACAGAGACTCCAATACATAGACTCACAGATTTNCTTGGAAGCTAACAAGTTTAAAATATTAAGATAAGTTTTTTCATCTCCAATGGCTCATTCAACTTGACTCACAAACATAGACACAGAGACTCCAATACATAGACTCACAGATTTATAAAAAAACAATAACTACGGTTAATTTGATCTCCCATCCACTCACATTTTCCCTCCTTACTTTCAATTTCTAACGGATAAAAGTACACTAACAATGTGGGTGTATTATAAAAAATTATATGGTTATCACCCATGGACTAGAATTCCCTAATGTGTTGCCAATTCAAGGTTACTCTAAGTCTAAGGTATACACCATCTGATAAATAAAATAGTGAAGTTCATCCAGATGTTGTTCACTAAGTAAGTTCATGACCTTACTTAGTGAAGACAAAGTCAGAAAAAGGAAGTAATAGAGTTGACCTGGAGTGGTCTAAGTCCAAACTCAACATGCTTCAAGGTAATGCTCAACTCCGGTTGGGAACTAAGTCATAACAGACTCTTCAAACCGCTACTACAAAAAATCATATACAAATCTAGTCATGATGAAGGAATTAACTCACAACATTAACCAATCCACTCTTACACATCAATCACGGATCAAAGTCCAACATCTCACTATTATCCAATCCAACATAATAACAATCACACTAAACAGATAACAAAGATAACCATGGGTTAACTCTCATGAATCACTTGGTCTAACATCGACGACTCGATGTATCCAACGTTTACTCTGGTTGCCCCAGCATAAAAATTGATTCATTTTGCCGATATAGCACGGAATATGCCATTCAGTAATTTTGAATAACTTTTTTTTAGGAGATCTTTTACTAATTTTATCATTCAATTTAGGTTCTTCTTGTGATTGAGTCAAATTTGAAGATATAAAGACATGTGGTGTAGACAAATTCCTTAAATAGGTATGCTTTAAAATTGTATGGGGTACATTCATCTTAAGCTCATGAGATTTTTCAATAGACGGAGTTAAAAGTTTACTATTTTTGGTATCATCCATCATTTTGCACCTCTCCTAAACATACATACAACCTTCTTTAAACAATGTTTTCAACTCATCATGAAAGTCCATTTTGATCTCATCTGTTAAGTTGCTCTCAAAACTTTCTTGGAAATGGCCTTTACTTAGATAATCAATTTCATCAATCCAAAAACAATCATTATTTTTTCTTTCAGCTGGATACTTCATAGGTTTTAAAACATTAAAAGTGGCTACATGATTATTAATATTCATAGTTAACTTTTCTTTTTGCACATTTATCATAGATTGTCCAGTTTTAAGAAAAGGTCTCCCCAAAATAATTGGATTTTCTTTATCTTCCTCCATATCTAATACAATAAAGTCCATCAGAAAGATAAATTTATCCACTTTAATAACTGCATCTTCTATAACCCCTTTTGGATAAATTAAAGATTGATCAACTAATTGAAGGGTTACAGTAGTGGGAGAAATATCAGTTAAACCTAACCATCTAAATATTGGTAGAGGCATCACATTAATGCTCGATCCTAAATCACATAAGGCTTTTCCACAAAATCTTTCTCCAAATACACAAGGCATTGTTACACTAGAAGGATCTTTAAGTTTCTTAGGAAGTTTTTTCTAAAATATATCACTGCACTCCTCACTTAGTGTAACTGTCTCGTAATCTCCAAACTTCCATTTCTTATTTAATATCTTTTTCATAAATTTTGCATAACTTGGCTTCTTTTCCAAAGCTTCGGTGAATGGAATATTTATGTTTAACTTCTTGAGTACTTCCATGAACTTTGAAAATTGGTTATCCAACTCATTCTATCCAAGTTTCTGAGGAAATGGAGGTGGCGGTCTTTCTAAATTTATTTTAGTTGAAGATATTAATTTTTTTAGATCCTTAGAAATATGTTCTTTAGGACTTATAGTTTCCTTTGTTTCCCTCATAACTTCTTTCTCTTTTCTAACCACACTCTCTTTCTCACTTCCACTTCTTACTTGGACAGTGTCTACTTGTTCATCATTTTTCTTTTTAGGGCTTATATCAGTGTTGCTAAGAAGTGCTCCTTGCGGTCTATTGCTAAGTGAATTAGCAATTTGTCAACTTTGATTCTCTAAGTTTCCAATCGTAGTATTTTGACTTTGTAATTGGTTTCTCATTTACAATACCACTTACTCTATAGACATCTTCTTATCCTCAAATTATTTATCACTGTTAGAGTCTGGTGGATATGAAGGTATATAATTTGTGTTCCCATGATTATTCTAACTTCCACTAAGATTTACATGATTATTTTCCTATTGTTGGTTTCCACCCCCAGTAGTATGATGCCAGTTAAAACCAGGATGGTTCTTCCAACCTAGGTCGTAAAAGTTAGAATACAATTTGTTTATGGTATTTAAAGTCCATATGATAACTTAAAGTTAATCATATATCCTAATGAACTTTCCTCACTTACTGGAGTAAGTAGAGGCTGGTTCTTTCCAAATTGGTCTAACTTTCTTGATATTGCAACAACCTGAGATGCAAGAATTCCAATCGCATATGTATTCTGAACACTGGCTACCTTTTTAGGATTTACCCTTGTAGAGGGCCATTGAAATTCATTTGTAGTCATTTCTTCAATTAACACATATGCTTCATTAAATGGTTTTGCCATTAATGATCCACCAATGGCATTGTCAATTATAGACCTAAGGGATCCTACTAACGCATTATAAAAAGTTTGAATGATTAACAAATTGAGCAGAGCATGGTCTAGACACTTTCTTAGGAGTTCCTTAAATCTTTCCCATACTTCATATTATGATTCCCATTTATACTGACAGAATGAGATAATATTGTTTGTACGTTTAGTTGTCCTTGAAGGTGAAAAATACTTAGCTAGGAATTTCTGAGTTAACTCCTCCCAATTTTAATAAAGCTAGGTTCTAATGAGTATAACCACATTTTAGCCTTATCCCTTATTGAGAAAAGAAAAAGCCTTACTCTAAACGCATTGTCTAGGATGCCGTTATAACGAAAATGTAGCACAAAGTTCTAGAAAACTTGATAAGTGTAAATAGGGATCCTCCGAAGGAGTTACCCCAAACTGATTGTTCTGCACTAGTTGGATAATCGCTGGATTTAGTTCAAACAAGTCAACTTCTACAACACGGGTTTGTATACTTAAGTGAATTTCATCTTTCGTAGGATTTACATAATCCCTCAAATATTTATGATGATTTTTCAAGTAATTATTTTGAATATTTTCCATTTCCATTTCTAGTTTTTCATGTCCATTATGTTTTTTTATTTTTTTTTCCTTTTTTTCTAACTTGGGATCATAAGACACAAGTCCTGCAGATCCTTTATTTTGCATACATTAATAATTAAACAAATAAAATAAAAAATATATTCAACACAATAAAACATTTTCAGAAACACCTTGTTTTTCATACAAACAGTTTTTTCACACCACTTTTTGATACAAAAAACACTTTTCACGCAAAAATAGTTTTTTACTACAATACAGTTTTCTAATTCTAAGCCTAATTACTTCAACAAAATTATCCTAAAATTCATGCTCAATTGTTGTGATCTCTGGCAATGGAGCCAAAAACTTGATCTTGATGTTTTTTATATGTAAGGATTTATGAAGTTGACACCACAACTTAAAGATTTTAATCCCCAGTAATGGCACCAAAAACCTGATCCCAAGCAAAGTAAGATTTCAATTATATTTTTAGGGATTATATGCAAGTATATGTATCATTATCAAGTAATATAGAGCTTTTTGATTAAGCCCTGAATATTTATCCCACGAAGATCGAGGTTAATCACATCAACTTTGAAGAGAAGTTCTGGTCAAGAATAACACGCTCTGGCTTGGAGCGTTGATAAAGGTTTGGTTTTGATTATATCCTACAATTATCACTACAATACTACTTCTCCTCCTAAACTAAAAAACTTAGTGAAAATCAGAACGTGAGGTTTAATATATTAAAAGTACTCTTCCTCATACAATGAAATTAGTGACATGCGTAAAAGTGAAACAAGTATTGAGAGAGATTGTAACAAATAGGAGAAATTATATTCTTTAGCCTTACTAGAGATTCTATAAAGAACATTCGTTAAACTAAATTTTGAATAGTTTTGAAGACGGGCTGGGCAGGGAATGTGTCAGCTCTCACTCTAGAGTTCCCTCTTATCCCTCCCCCTGGATGCTAACATCTCGCATCAAAGCCTAAAAACATAGACCAAATTAGGGGGCTTTAGCCTGTCACTCTAGTCCACTAATTCTACACTCATCAAAGATTATTTCCGTATTTATTTGTTTTCAACCATATGAACTATATTCTCATCCACATAATCTCATGTGATTCTCCCACAATTGATTGAGACAACACCATCCCAGATCTTACATGTTCTCACAACAAATTTTAACATGCAAGTTGATCAAGTTTACATGTAAATGAAGGAAAAAGTAAAATCATCACAATATATTATGACTCTATTAGAATCTATATCCTACACATGCATACTAATTGATTAAAAGAGGGAAGAGCAAAGGAAACTACTCACTACACATGGAGAAACAACAAAAACTTTTCATTGAACAAAAATTTAAAAACATAAAAATAACGTACTAGATTCAAATCAAAATAAAATGAAAATACTCATCTCTGATGGAAATCAAACTCTCCTTGTATAGCAAAACCAATCTCCTTACAATCCTCTCCAAGAATAAAGTGAAAAGGAAAGAAGAAAACTCTCACTCTCTCTCTTTCTTTCTCACCTTGTCGCCCCACTTGGGGCTCATGCCCAAGCCTTCTTCCTCTTCTCCAAGGCTTATTCAACTCTTCCTATTAATTCAAGAGTTCAAGAGTTTTCAAGAGAGTTTCTAAAAACATTTCCATGCCTTATTTATAATTTCCCTAAGAGTTTCTTAAGTGTCTCTTCAAAAGTGTCAAAATTCATTGAAACTTCCAAATGGTTTCTGAAGTGCCTCTTCAAAACTCCTTATAAATACCCTAAATATTTCTACAAAGACCAATTTATCATTTATAATGAAGTCCCCAAGAGACACACGAATCAACACTTCAAAAATTGTCCAAACCTGATGTATATTCTAGAAGATATGTTGAAACCGTCTTTGGCGCCAAAGAACCAATTTTGGGCACTTTAAGCACCCTCCTCTCTATTTGGTGGTGCCTAAGTGCCATAATTGGGCACTTGAGCACCAGGCACAGGCACTTAAGTGCCCATTTTCGGTCTCCATGGCTCTGGTGTGCCCCAATTCAACCCGGTTTGCACCAGTTTGCTCCGTTTTGGTCCATTTTTGTTCCTTTTCCTCCAATCACTCCAAATTCTTCAATTTGATGTACCTACAACCAAAAACACAAGAAAACATACCTTTAAAGTGAAATATCATTATAAAATGAAGCATGAAAAATTTTACATTTTTAGGCATATCAATAAGCAGTTGCAATTTTGCGTATTATATTATATTTCTCCACCAATCTTGCAACTGTTACATTTCTAAAATGAGATCCTCCATCAGTAATGATTACTCTTGGTATTCCATATCTTCTAAAAATATTCTTAATTAAAAATTTTAAAACACTCTGAGCATCACATCTAGGTAAAGCGACTGCTTCTATCCTTTTTGAAACATAATCTACCGCAATCAATATATATATATATCCAAATGATGGCATGAATGGTCCCATAAAATCTAATCTCCAAGCATCAAAAGTTTCAATTTCCAAATTAAAATTTAGAGGCATTTCATTTCTTCTAGAAATATTACCTACTCTCTGACACTGTTCACATGATTTTATATATATTAACATCTCTAAATAGATTAGGCCAATAAAATCCAGATTATAAAATTTTTTGAGCAGTTTTATCATTCCCAAAATGTCCTCTAAATTCAGAATCATGACATTTTTGAATAATCTCCTAAATTTCTTTATAAGGCACACATCGTCTTATAACTAAATCTTTACATTGTTTATATAAATGAGGATCGTCCCAAAAATAAGATTTTGTATTATAAATGAATTTCTTTTCCTGTTGTCTTGTCAATCCATATGTTAAAATACCACTAACAATTATGTTCTATTTATGTGATGGACTCGTTATACGTATTGTATTTTTTTTCAAGCTTGAATGTGTTAGCTACATATCAAACTTTGATGTTTAGATATGCAAATATTAATGAAATGTGCGGCATGTATGTAGCTTTCTCTATATTTTTATTGCATGCAATTAAATTTACATGCATGTACTCTTTGTATAGTTGTCATTTTCTCTATGTTTACTGATATTACATCATTATTTTTCATCTAGTTTAAAAGTCTACCTTTCTTCCAGATTTTATATTATGGAGGAAGGACAAATTAATTAAATCGGCATTGTTCCTCTCACCCTTACGTTGTTATACCATTACTACAACGCATATGTTGATCGAAACCCATGCATGACATCCAACAATATTAGAGATAGATAGATCAGAGAGTTATTACGTGGTCACCCGACACGTTTTGTAAATATGTTTCGTATGACAAAAGTAATTTTCCTTGACCTTCTAACGGAACTTCAGATCCTCACGGACTGCAAGTATCATCAAGAATAACATCTAGAGAGGTGTTGGCAATAACACTCTACATTTTGGCCCAGAATGAATCGATGAGAGGAGCTATGGAATGGTTTCAACATTCCTTAGAAACCATAAGTAGATATATCTCAGCTGGGTTGAATGCACTAGTGAGTCTGGCCCGTCAAATAGTCAAACCAGAGGACCCAACATTACAGTCCATCTCCACACATATTGCGAATGACCCTCGTTATATGTCATTCTTTAAGGTGCTTCCCATATTTAAATGTTAGTTAATAAAATTTTGCACATGATTTTATTATTGATTAATTTGTTCATCCCAGGATTGTATCAAAGTTATTGACGGAACACATGTCGACGCATGTCTTTCTGGCATAGAGAAAGTTGCATACATTGGACGATGCGGATCACCAACACAAAATATAATGGTTGTTTGTGATTTCAATATGTGTTTCACATATGTGATGGCTGGATGAGAAGGTAGCGCACATGACAACCATGTTTTCAAGTTTGCTACTAGCAATAGAAAATATGGTTTCTCTTATCCACAACCAGATATGACAATCATGCATAGCTTTCGACCATCCTAATTACTTTAAAACTTTTAAATGAAAGAAAACCTTACTCAGGTAAGTACTATTTAGTAGATACTGGGTATCCTTTGCAAAGGGGATATTTGAAGTCATTTCCAGATACAAAATATCATATACCTGATTTCGAGAGAACGAGCGGGGTTGCACAAGGAAAGAAAGAAATTTTTAACAAAAGGCATTCATCTTTGTGTGTTGTGATCGAGAGATCGTTTGGGGTTTGGAAGAAGAAATGGGTAATTCTACGTGATAAGCCAACTTATCCATTTACAAAACAAGTCCACATTGTAGTGCCAACAATGGCACTACACAACTTCATTAGATGACATGATTTAGGACAGATTCAGAGTTTGCCGTTATAGAAGAAGATTCATGTCAAATACCACCCGNTTTAAGCTTACGCAGTATTGCAGAGATCATCATCCCTCCCTTACTGTTAGAAAATTGGGGTATTCCAAAATATGGGTTAGCATGCCCAAAGTTAGACATATTGCAGAAGAGTTGTTCCTTTTGGACTAGGGAAAAGGAGAGGTTAACTTTTGGCAAGACCATTGGTGTCCTAAGGAGTGGTTAACTTCCTCTTTTTTTTATCCTAACCCACAACATAAAGTAACTGATTATTAAAAGGGTAACAATCGGCCCCTTCCTAAACTATCTACCCTCCTCCAGGAATCTTTTGCAACTCACATCTCTAAGATTCATTTTGACAGAAGTATACCAGACAAAATCATTTTGCAAACTTATACCAAAAAAAGTCTCATTAAAGCCATCTATTCTAAAATCATCTTCTGGGAATAGGTGCCTTATGGGGAAGCCATCAAGAATAAATTTTTATCCCTTTTAACGTCATTTTTATGCTGGAGAACGTTCCACAAATTACTTCCAACTGATGTCATCCTTAAGCTAAAAGGTCTAAAGGGCCCCTCTAGATGTTGGTTGTGCTTAGAGAAGGAGGAAACCATTCCTCACCTTTTCTTTGAATGTAGATTTACTCAAGATGTTTGAACTTAACTTTTTAACCATCTAACTTTGGTTGAATCAAACTTTCACTGGGCTAACTTCCATGCTTGCTGGCATAGCTGGAAAACTAAAAACTATGATTTTATCCCCTTCCTGGTGGTCTGGTCCTTATGGATTTCTAGGAACCATGCCAAATTTGAAGGCAAACCTTCAAAGGTTCCTCAGGTGGTCAGAAATTGTGTCTCTTTCCTCTACAAAATAATAAAATATCAAAGATTTCCTAATATATGTATTTCCTAGCACATTGAGAGAGTGGCATCTCCTCTAATTTGTAAAGTGTATTGGAGACTTCTAGAGTCTCTTACTGTTAAAGTAAAAACTGATGGGAGCTTTACTGATCTGGGTGATTGTGTGGGAGGGGTTTACAGGAACCACTTTGGTCAGTGTCTTTTATTTTTTCATGCCTCAATTTTGGCTACTGATGCACTTGAGGCTGAGCTTATAGCAGTCTTTTGAGCCATGAAGCTTGTTGTTAATGCTAATTGGTTACAACTATGGGATGAGGTGGATTCTACAGTGCTGATTTGATTACTAGAGCTTGAGGAGCAGTCCCCTTAGCAAAATGCACAATGTGTTCAGAAGATAAAAATACTTAGCTCTCATCTCAATGTTGAGTTTACTTTCAACTATAGGGAAGGGAACAAGTCTGCAAATTGGCTTGCTAGATTTGGGTTACACTCTAACTCAGTATCAGTCTCTGCTTCCCCCACCCCAACCCCACTCCTTTTTTTTGCTTTATGGGGACCTTCTTGATGTCCCTCACTTCAGAACTACTGCCCCCAACACATCCAGGAGTTAGATGCTTTTTATTTTTTCTAGGCTCAGTTTGAGTTTTATCTTCTGCTTGGTCTTTTCTGATGGTTCACCTGATTTTCGGGATCACTCTACCATTTGTTTTTCTTCTCTTTTTGTGTGGAGTTGTAATGTGGAAGTGGAATCCATAAGCTCTTGCTGTTGTTTTGTTTACTTGTTAGAAGGGGTTCCACCCTCCCCAACTACGTTGGTATTTCTTTTTTTTGTTTAATATGTAGAAGGCCATGAGTTGCTTCTTTTTCAATATATATATCAAATTTCTATTTATCAAAATAAAAGGGATGTGGAAATTCAGTTTACAGGCATCTATTACCAAGATGCTATATAAAAATTTGCACACCTTCTCGGTTTGGGAGTGGGGGTGTGATTTAGCGTAATTATATTTTAACTTCCATTTATTTCTTCCTTTGTAGATTTTTCCTATTTATGCTGCCTTTAGATGATATTCTAAAGTTAAAGAGCTTGAGATTGGCTTCTAAATCTTAGATTTGTTCTAGTTATGAGGAGACTTATGCACATTTATTTTATGAATGTCACTATTCTAAAAAGGTTTTGGGCATGATTGACAATTATTTTGTTGTGGTTTTTTGAGGTCAAACATGTCCTCTAAGTTTGGAAAGATTTATCTTTTGCTCAAAGTAAGCTTGAGCATTTTCCTTTCACTATTTTTGGTTCCTGTGGATGGCCAGAAACAGTTTTAAGTACCAAAATTCCCCCCCTCCTCCTTCATTACTGTTTCTTATATTTTAGCACACTATTTTATATTAGGCAAAAATTTTTGGGGTGAAGCCCAGGGTATTGCTTCTTCTGCTATCAAGAGGCGTCAGGTTTTCAAATGGCAGCCTCCTGATGTTGGTTAGCTCAAAATCAATGTTGATGGTAGTTGGTCTAACACTGCGGCTAAAGTTGGTGGTGTTTTTAGAGATATTTTGGGCAATACTCTATATTATTTTGCTTCTCCTATCATTGCAGAATTCCCTCTGGAATCAAAGTGTTGGGTTGTTCTCCTTGCGGTACAGATGGCTTCTACTTTTCAGTTTTCTAAATTTTATGTTGAATTTCATTCCAAGATACTTTACCAAATTATTTCTAATTAATCATTATTAATATTAATTGGTTCATTATATCCACTAACAACCTCAGGATGGGCCTGAGTTTCATTTCTAGGGAAGGCAATAAACTTATTGATTGGGTGGTGAGATTGGGCAACGTTAATATTCTAGTTGGATTACAACCAACTGGTGTTTTGAGAGGCTTCTTAATGAGGATAATTTAGGAGTCCCCTTTGTCAAGATTTACTTTTTATGTCTGAGGAGCCATGTTTGGTTTCAGTATTAATGTTTGGCTTTACTCTCTGTTGCACCTATCTTCTATTTTTTGTTTCATTTCAGATGGGTAATGGTTGTTCGGGTATGATGTTGCGGGATGCTATCTCTACAAATGCTCTTATTAAAATTATGATGTCCGATATACATTCTCAAACACCTCCTGCTTACTCTAATCAGGTTTCCTATTCTTTTAGCTGGATTATGGTGATTGTTTTACTTACTTTGATGGCAGGGTTTAGAGTTTACAGGCTGTGTTTTGTCCCAAGAGCCCTTCTTTCATGGATCCAGATTTTGCTCTGATGTCTGATATACATTCTCGGCCACCTCCTGCATACTCTGATCAGGTTTCTTATGCGTCTGGCTGGATTTTGGTGATTGTTTTACCTGTTTTGACTCCAGAGGTTAGAGCTTATATGCTTTTTTTTTTTCATGAGAGCCCTCTTTTCTTTGGATCTAATAATTTTTTGCTTCAGCTCTTAGTTTTCAAGGATTTTCTATTGGTTTAGGTCTTTTTTTTTGTCTTTGATCAATTTGTTAGGTTTACATGCATATGTTTTGGGTATACTATCTTTTTGTATTATGTTTTTTATTTTGTTCTTCCTTTTTTTTGGTGAATTTTTGTGGAGTTGTAANGATTGTTTTACTTACTTTGATGGCAGGGTTTAGAGTTTACAGGCTGTGTTTTGTCCCAAGAGCCCTTCTTTCTTGGATCCAGATTTTGCTCTGATGTCAGATATACATTCTCGGCCACCTCCTGCATACTCTGATCAGGTTTCCTATGCGTCTGGCTGGATTTTGGTGATTTTTTTACCTGTTTTGACTCCAGAGGTTAGAGCTTATATGCTTTTTTTTTTCATGAGAGCCCTCTTTTCTTTGGATCTAATAATTTTTTGCTTCAGCTCTTAGTTTTTTAAGGATTTTCTATTGGTTTAGGTCTTTTTTTTTGTCTTTGATCAATTGGTTAGGTTTACATGCATATGTTTTGGGTATACTATCTTTTTGTGTTATGTTTTTTATTTTGTTCTTCCTTTTTTTTGGTGAATTTTTGTGGAGTTGTATTGAGGTTGAGGAGCCCCCAATGATTTGGTATTATATATCTTTCTTGGTGTTAGTTCTGGGGGTTCCTCTCCCTATAATCAACATTTTGATTAACACATAGGGAGTTGAATAATGCTCCTTTCCATATTTTTTTTGTTGTAAAGGAGCTTAAGTAGCTCCAAACTCATTAAAAATAAAAAAAGAGTTTACAATACCTGGAAGGAGGACTCCCCAGAAAACCCCAACTAAGCAAAAATTCTAATATAAGGGAGGGCCAAGAGGTTTCCCTTCAAAAAATAATTTAAAGGAGGAGGAGAAATTTTACTAATCAAAATATTCTCAAAATGAAGCCCAAGTCTAGCTAGCTAATTTGTTGGCCTGTTGCCTTCTCTGAAGATATGAAAGTAAATTGACTTGAGTCTCAAACTCATCCTTTTAATGTTATCATACCAATACTGAAGATTCCAAGGACATGTCATCCTTCCATTTAAAATGCTGATTAGAGTCAAGNTATTTCTTATGTTTTGTTTACTTTTTTGTGTGGCGTTGTATTGCGGATTTTGGAACCGCTGCATTTTTAATGCATTTTTTGTTTTAGCTGGGGATCCACTATCCCTCCCTTATTTTCTAACCTTTTTTGAAAATTAACACGTAGGGAGCCACGGGTTGCTCTTTTTATAATATATATATATATATATGGAAAGGAGCAAGTCAAAGAATCAGATTCAACCAGAACTTGATCAAAACCACACCTCTTTGCAATGGAGATTGCCCTGAATATTGTTCCTTTCCATATATATATATATATATGGAAAGGAACAATATTCAGGGCAATCTCCATTGCAAAGAGGTGTGGTTTTGATCAAGTTCTGGTTGAATCTGATTCTTTGACTTGCTCCTTTCCATATATATATATATATATTATAAAAAGAGCAACCCGTGGCTCCCTACGTGTTAATTTTCAAAAAAGGTTAGAAAATAAGGGAGGGATAGTGGATCCCCAGCTAAAACAAAAAATACATTAAAAATGCAGCGGTTCCAAAATCCGCAATACAACGCCACACAAAAAAGTAAACAAAACATAAGAAATAATAACTAAACCAACAAAATAAAAATAACCAAAACATAAATGCGTTGAGAAGCTCCAGCCAAGCCTATGCTACTCCAAAAAAATGGTACAAAGTCTGGAAAACATCTCAACGAAAACCTTAGAAGCCGACCTACATCCAGAAATGCCTCAAAAGGTGCCACAGAAGCATCAGCAAAACAACAAAAAATATCAAAATAATATGTAGTTGAAAAGACAAAGAACCTTTTAGATAAGTTAGCATAGAGATAGAGCTTCCTGCGGTTGTTCTGGAAAGGACCAACAAAATGCCAACAAACAGACTTGTAATCAAAGTAAGAGAGCCTAATAAAGGCTAACTGTGAAGCCATATGTTGGAAGAAAATAGTCCACGCTTTCAGGGAAAGTGAAGTATGCAAATAGAGTGAAATCCCAACATCCAGCCAATTCCATCCATTATAAATGTATATATTTATGTATATAGAGAAAGATCCCAAAATCCAGCCAATTCCAGCCTTAATAAAAGTATGTATATATTTATATATATAGAGAGAGAAAGATCCCAGCACTGACCAATTCCAGACATACCGAAAATTAAAGGTGGTAAGAAAGTAAATCATTAAGAACACCACCCAGCAAGTCTCAACTACCAGGCAAACCAAAAAAAAAAGAAGAGGAAAAATAGAGACCAAAAAATAAACCCCAAAGCTAATAGTTGTAGCAGACCGAAGGATAGCATCTCAACATCCAGAAAATCCTCACAAGGTGTCTCAAAAGCATCAGCAAAATAAACCTATAGATTGGCAGGAGGCCAAATCGAAAAAACATAAAATATAGTGGAGCTAACCAAAATATTACAACCATGAAGAAGAGTTAGCCAAAGCATTAACATCTAAGGTAAGGAGAATCAAGCAGGTCACCATTGAGAAGAGCGCGTAGATGCTGCAAGGGTAAGGTTCCACAGCTAACATTACTATAATTTCTGGCCAAATGAGCTAACAAATTTTTTGGAGAGTTAAATTCTCTATAAATGAAAGAAAAATGAAAAACTAAATTTTATCTATTGATATAATCATGAATTCTGTTCATATTGGCTAGCAAATCCCATTGAGGTGTAGTGGTATTATAGAACTCATCCAAAAGCTTTTGAGAATCTATCCCAAAAATAATTTTAGAGAAATTAAGATGAGCCCCAACCAGAACAGCTAAATGGAAAGCCCAACTTTTGGCGTACAATAAAGAGGCGGCACAAATCAGAGAGGCAAAATAAAATAAACACTGTCCAACATGATTCTGTAAAATCCCCTCCGCACTCGCCGCTGTGGAGATCCAACAACCATCCATATTAAATTTAACCTAGTCTGTTGGTGGGGGTTGCCATCTGAATATGGCCATCCTACCCACTTTAGACTGCATAATATCACAAGGCAAAGATATGGAATAGCAAGCCCTTTTGAAATAAGCTAAGATATTATAAACCATGATATAAGGAGTAAGCAAATTATTACCATACTTAGCCTCATTTCTCTCCAACCAGATAAACCGAAGAAACACAAGGGGATACTCCCGCAATTTTTTATCCACGGAAATAGCAATTTTCCAAGTATAAAGATAATCCTCAATAGAAGAAGAAAGTGGCCATTTAACGTTGAAATGGTTACCCAACATAGTCCAAATATCAATAGCAAAAGGACAAAGTAAAAAAAGATGGGCAACTGTTTTGGAGTCCTTTTTACATAAATAACTTTGAGACACCATTTTCAAAACTTTAAGCTTCAAATATCATCCAAAGGCAAAAATTTAAGAGAAAAGAAATAGAAGGAGAAATAATCTTGTGCCAAATAGCTTGACTCCACCTCCAAGAACTATAAGGATAGATATTAGTATAAAGCAATTTGGTAAGGGATAAACCAATAGTAGATTTCCATAAAGGAGAGTTCTTCATATTATTCTTTATTGGATGTTTAGCAATCTTTTTTGCCTCATGAGCCTCTAAAATTTCATTTAATTTATTGACATCCCAATTACCATGAAGCCAAAGTATGAAATAATTAAATCAAGAGGGATACCATGCCGCAACACAAGATTGTCACCCAACCCCCATTGATCATGTCAAACCAAAATATTGCCCTCACCAACGTCATAAAAAATAAAATTACTAGCTGGCATTCTTGCTTTAAGAATGGCTTTCCAACTTCTAGAGTCACCAGGCTTCCATTGAACAACAGTCAGATGATGGTAAGAGCAGTATTTATGAAAGAGGAATTTAGCCCATAAAGAATCATTGGAGTGAAATTTAAACCAAATCTTGCACGTATTAATGTTAGAGATTTGATTAAAACTTTTGAGCCGTAACCCTCCAGCAGAGATAGGCTTGCAAACTTTATGAAAAGAAGACCAATGCTTATTAGAATAACCACCGGACCATAGAAACCAATTGAAAAGTCTCTCCAGAGAAAGTTAAGTGCTCTTCTTGAGATTAACAACTTGCAAGGCGTACAAAGGAATACTAAATAAAACACTTTTAAGCAAGGTGAGGCGGCCCCCATTAGAAAGAAAGATATTCCTCCAATCCTCAATTTTATTTTTGATCTTTTTGACGACCTCATCTAATTGGGTTTGCTTTCTATGCCCCCTCAAATGGTTGACCCCAAGATACTTAATCGGACGAGAGGCAGAGTGAAAGCCAGAAAAAGAGATAGCCCAAAAGGAAACAGAGCTTTTAACAATCTTCCCAAAGAAAAAATTACATTTTTCTTTGTTAAATCGTAACCTNACTTTGACCAATATCCTTATCGTGAGTATAAAAAGACCCGGAAGGGGGACAAATTTTAAGGATAGTATTAATAATCTTCCTATGCTTAATGGAGGCATGAAAATATTTTGTATTACGATTCACAGAGGAAAAGTTGATGTCATTGGCTTTCTGTTGAAGAAAACTTTCCTCCAAAGAAATAGCTTCCAAAAGCTTAAAGTGGGCAGTGGCTAAATCATTAACATGTTGAGTAGAACAAATAACTTGTTCCTCAAGCTTGTCAACATGAGCTTGAGCCTCCTTAACCCTACTGTGAACATTACCAAAAACATTTAAATTTCAATTACGTAAATGCGCAGTGACCTTTTTATGAATCTGCCACAGACTGAACTAAGGATTACAAACACAATAATTATTCCAAACATGTTGCATAAGATTTAAAAAAGTCTCATGAGTGGTCCAGA
>JXCR01138748.1:69518-98111 GCA_002079205.1 Phalaenopsis hybrid cultivar | reverse complement strand
AAGCTTGTTGATCAAGTGATTATATGTAAGCAGCAGTCAATATTTTCTGATTACGCTTATGAGTGCATTGCAGGCAAATTCTGAGATAAGCATGGAACGAACCTTTGCCTGCAACAATCCCAGCTGGGCCATTGTTCAAATGTCAAAACAAATTAATTAAGTGGAGCTATTCAGGTAGTAGGTAACTCTTGGATGTTGACAGATAGGACATTTGAGCCCCATTTGGGCGAGGCAGAGTAAGATCTGCTTAAGCATCACGCAGGACTACATCAGATAGATTTCGGAATGGTTCTATTTCTTCTCTATGCACCATGTTGATTTCAGTCTCCTCCTATACTTCACCAATTCACTCAAGTTAAAGCTGAGCAATTGGAGAGAATGCATTTTACCAGGTTGGGCAGAATTTCATAGGGGGATATTGATATTTGTTCTCCATCTCCTTCTCCATCTCCACCTCGATCAAGTTCCAATGCATGTTGGTTTTATTTATGAGTGAGTGATAGATAGAGAGTGCCTGTGTGAGAGAGAGAGAGCAGTAGTCGCTTATTGCACGATGTAAGATGATATTTCCTTTTTATATGATGAACCTATATGTTTACATGATGCTTTAGTGGTTAGGTTTTGGATATGAGTCAAATTTAAGCAATTTGACAATTATTAACTCTTACACGCCATAAAGGGGTTCAAGCTATATTAGATGGATGTAAGATCATTTTTTTTTTACCTGAATGGAATCATAGAAGAAAATGTTTAAGTAAAATAACCTTCAAAACCAAGATAATCTCTAAGAACTAAGAAAAGTACTCTATTAATTAGAACATACTACTAGAGCTCAGTATGATTTGTGCAGTATTTTCTTAATTAATTTTCTTTATTATCTATATAAAAATGACTCTACTTTCTATATATAAGAACTCTGCGGTATGTGCTTAATAAAAGAAAATCATGAAGAAAATGGAAAGGAGAGAATTAGTTAATGGGCATACAATTTTGGCTTGGTTATTTAGAATTAGAAATTTTCCTTTAGAGGCGTTTTTTTCCAGATTAATATAACAAAAATAAATTAATTTATAATTAAAAAGTGTGAAGCCACCATCTTTTTATTTTCCTTCATTTAACATAACATATGGCAAAACATGTACAATATTACACAAATATGAATATATATATAAATACATTAGTATGATATACAAATGTTCAAGATGAGCTAACAAAAAAACTGCAACTTCTGGATGAGCACAGACAGGACATTTGGCTCCACTAATGCGAGGAAGTGTGGGATCCGAATGTCTCATAAACATTCGTCGATATCACAGCCAGCGCTGAGCTACGTTGCACCTCATTTTTGTACACACAGTTACTCCCTGCCGCCTCCTGTAATTTATTCAATCTGATGTAATTTTACAAGAAGGACTAAATTAATGAAAGATATTAATTTGAGAATAAGGTTTCACCGTGTATGTGCAACTACGACAGACATTATCTGATCTTGGGTAGAGTAGGTTGTTGCTGCATGCAGACATATATTCATTAAGGCAGACTATAATTTATGTTAAATTTTATTATCTATGTAATAATGCAATAGAAAAGATAAGATACTAGCCATTCGGGACAAAATTTCCACTTGCCACAAACTTCAGGCCCGAGTGACTATTAATTTCGATACAATGATAGACAAAGAGTAAATCGAAGGTAATTAACAATCTCCGCGGGATCGAGTTATAGTCGGAGCATCCCTCGAAACTTTAGAGAAGATTATCACCTCGGACGAGCTACTACCGGAGCACCTTTCGCTGTCGAATACACCCCTTAGGGGAGAACGCAGAAGAGGGAGCAAAATCTGAGCTTAGAGATTATCCAACCCCCTCGAAAGACTTCAAATATACAATAGCTGTTATTAGTTTGAACAGGAAGGAATTAGAATTGGAAAAGAAATATAGAAAAAGAAATGGGGATAGAAATGGCAAGCAGCAAAACAAGAAAGTAATCGAAATTGGAAACCCGCCTTAATAAATAATAATCTGCCTTAATGAATATGTGTGTGCTTGCAACAACAACCTACTCTACTCAAGAGATGATAGTTTAATTTTTTAAATTTTACAATTGTGCCCCTAAGTTCCTAAATTTTGATTTTAAATTTTTAAAAGTTGAAATTTTTTATTTTAGGGTTTAAATTTCTTACCCTAAATTTCCTAGCTAATTCCCATTTTAATTTCTAATTTTCTGATTCTTATAATTATTAAAAAAAATACAAATGTGATGGAAAATTGGTTTTTTTTATCATTTTAGGGTTATCTTCTAATCTTAGAAAAATCAAAGAATATTCCCAAGAGTGAGGAAAACAATCCCCGCAAATTTCATGATTTTTTAGAGTTTACTTTAGTTTTTAATAATTAAAATACCCTTGAGAGTATTTAATTATTTAAAAATTAAATATAAGTTAGTTCTTTTCAATTTTATTTTTTTCTTATGTTCTCCTCTGTTTCCTGATTCAGAGGTATTTTTTTTTATTTTTTTGGATTTTTCTAGGCAGAGATAATTTTTTGAAGTTTATTATGGTTTTTAATTTAATTAAATATGAAATTAAGAATTTCTCACTTATCCGACACGACACCGTGTCATCCTCATCAGCTCTGAAATCTGACGCGGCATGGTTTGCTTTATTGTGCTTTCCACTCTGTTGTTTGTGGTGGCCCGCACTTTTGTCTTGTTCACATGGATAATTCCATGGTTTGACCCGAGCAATGTCGTCTATTTCTAATACACGAAAGCAGCAAGTGGGGAAGCAGCAGGTAAGGGAGCAAGTGTCGCACGAGGGAGTAGGTGTTGAAGTGGTATTGGAAGTAGCAACAACAGCAGAAAGTGTCACCCTCTTCCTGCTCTTGTAGGTGGTCTCCGATGTTCCCCTAACATAGTCTCTTAAGTGGCTAACCACCAACAACACCTCTAAAAAAAGAAAGGTCATAGTAATGACAACAGAAATAATAATGAGCATACATAAAAGCAAACAAAGAAAGGTGCAAGAAAAGGGAAAGTAAGACATATGTAGCAGCTATGTCTAAATCTAAAAAAAAAAAACAAAAGTAAAAGAAGAAAAGTAGCACTAACCACTAATCCAAAATTATGTACCTTTGTTATTATGTTTTATTAGAGGAACTCGTCATCGAAGATGAACCTAAAATTTTTCTTCAGTCTCCTTAATTTCCTCAACCATACAAACCTCTTTGAAAAATCCTTGTGGTATTCTCTAGCGCAAAGGTTCCATCGCTTATGTAGCTCTGAATGTGAAAGCCTTACATACCTTCCTCTTGGTGAATTGGTTCTATAATACTTTGCAGCTCAATAGTTGTCATTGGTTTATTCTTCGTAATCACAACCCAATCAACTTTATTCATTGCTCTACCAGGGTGCCGAAGTTAACAAATCTGGGTAACTTGGCGTGCTAGAACAAATGGATCAAATTTCATATATCGTCTGCTCATTTTGACTTTAATGATATCATAAGGCGTAAGTGTTTTCTTCAATTCAAAACAAGATTAAACCACTAAAAGTTGAGCAAGTACACAATGTATTTGACATTAATGAGATGTTGCAGTTGAATGACTTCGTCAAGTACGTCGTAATAGCAAATCTTGTTATGTTTACATGTGTTTCCTTTAATAGGGACACCACAATTATATGTCTTCTTCCATTAACACAAAGAACTCGTATGGAATCTATAATCGTTTATGTCAAATATCTGCCATGTAGTAACACTATGCAAGACAAAATGTAATAATCTCTGATCTGTGATTCCATTGTTTGTATCGTGCACCTATAACAATTTCAGATTTACTATTAGTCTAACTTCAAATGTGATAGCTATATTACATACCTGTGATTATACATAGCCTTATACAATTTGACTCGGTGAACAGACTTTTTTTTCGGGTAGCAACCCATTATCCATAAGCTTATTAATGAAAGGAAACCAATAATAAGAAAAAGGAATATCCTCTGCTTGTTCGCTGTCATCTTTCAAAAGCATTACTTCATTGTTGGGTATATGAGAATCAACTTTGTAAAATAGAATGTCCTTCTTCTTAGACTTGAATCCAGGAGGCATGTAAGAAGGTTTTCAACTCCTTGTTTGCATATTTATTTGCAATCTTCGTGTCTTTCTAATGGCTTTTTGGTACCGGATTGATAGTCATCAATTTGTCTACCAAAGATAGCTTGAAAAAAGAGGGGCAATGATCATTGATGGAAGCCAGAGCATTTTCTCATCGACATCCTCTTGACCATCATCAAGCACTGTTTCCAATGGCTTACAAATGGTATTAAGCTCGCCAATTATTGATAACTTAATAAATGACGACTTTAACAGTCAGTTAATATCAATTGTCTGTCAATTTTTAATCTACAAGAATAGATGTGCTGACTTTTCGATGACTTCGTCTATCAGATTATAATTCGACATCAATCGACATATTAAACCGCCAGTAACTTCTTTAAAATTATCGGAAATTTTTTTTAATAAAGAGCTATGGTTCATTATGTCTGAAAAGTGTAGGCTGAATATACCTTTGATAAACCATCAGAAATTAGTTCAAAATTTTTGAATAAAAAAATACCGCTAGTTTTAACTAATTTTCATTTAGTACTAATTAATGAAGCTAATTTAGCAATTACACAAGTTAATGTTGACATCTTATCCTATGATCTTTCTTGGTATTTCAAGCATGGTGATTCTATTCTAAAGCACTACAAATTGAAATTTTATATATATATATATATATTAATGTTGTTAATTAGAAACCCTTCACTTAAGAGTTTAGTAGCTTGAAGAGATTATTCTAGCATTTGATAGGGAAATATAAGACGAGAGAGGATCCATCCGGCCTCTTTTGATGAGATCTTCGCCAACCTTACCCTTTCTCNTAAGAGTTTAGTAGCTTGAAGAGATTATTCTAGCATTTGATAGGGAAATATAAAACGAGAGAGGATCCATCCACCCTCTTAAGAGTTTAGTAGCTTGAAGAGATTATTCTAGCATTTGATAGGGAAATATAAAACGAGAGAGGATCCANAGCTAACCACAAAAATTGCAACTTCTGGATAAGCACAAACAGGGCATTTGGCTCCCCTAATGCGAGGAAGTGTGGGNATTAAATTAGTAAACATATATAAATGTTCAAGATGAGCTAACCACAAAAATTGCAACTTCTGAATAAGCACAGACAGGGCATTTGGCTCCCCTAATGCGAGGAAGTGTGGGATCAGCATATGCATCCCTTAATATCACAGCCGGCGCTGAGCTACGTTGCACCATATTTCTATACACACAGTTACTCTCTGCCACCTCCTGTAATATATTTAATGGTTGATTTCTTAATTAATTCCAACTTTCCATCAAAATTTATGATTATATATATATATATGTATATATATTCCGGGGAAAAATCAAAATGTGGTGCTGTAGAACCGTGTAGCTACAGGTGCGGCAGGCATTAAGCAAGATCTTGCGCCGCTTATCTTCTTTTGGGTAGAGCGGGTTGTTACTGCATTNGGAAAAATCAAAATGTGGTGCTGTAGAACCGTGTAGCTACAGGTGCGGCAGGCATTAAGCAAGATCTTGCGCTGCTTATCTTCTTTTGGGTAGAGCAGGTTGTTACTGCATGCACACAGATATTTATTGAGATAAATTATAATTTATATGAAATTTTATTATCTCATTCAAATGATTTAATGAGAAAAGAGTACATACCATTCGGGACAAAATTTCATTGGAATCACCAAGTTATCTGACGAGCAAGGCTTTCGAGCCATGGNTCTCATTCAAATGATTTAATGAGAAAAGAGTACATACCATTCGGGACAAAATTTCATTGGAATCACCAAGTTGTCTGACGAGCAAGGCCTTCGAGCCATGGCTAAGAGCAACCCAAGATTTAAGAAGCATAAATATGACAAATATTTATAACATTAGCTAAGCAATGAAATGAGAGAGAAATCAACACCCAATAATGGAATTACATAAATAATTTATTTGAACATTGAATGCTATAATTCCCAAATAAATTGCTTTCTCCTCTGGTCCCAATCTCATTTGGAAATTATCTCACCTGCTTAATTGCCTTGATTTAATTTTATTACTTAACTAGAAGAAGGCAACAACAAGTTAATCTCAATAATTTAATACATTACTACTATATATTTTTATATGATTAATTATGGGAAAACACTTTACAAGGCATAATACAATTTACTTTTATGGAAATATTATATTTATTCAACACCAAATGGCTATGCAGCCTTTTTTTTCAATGAACAAAATAAAAGCATGGAAGGTACCAAGAAAAGAAATAGGAGTTTGCTTTGTTGATATATCGAATGTCACTCCAATTAGGGTTGTCATAAAAGCTTGTTGTTTGCGAAGAGCTCGTGTTTGACACGTCAAGTAGCTCATGTTCGGCTCGTTTGTTAAGTAAAAGAGCCGAATATAGACAATTTGNTTTGACACGTCAAGTAGCTCATGTTCGGCTCGTTAGTTAAGTAAAAGAGCCGAATGCAGACAAATTTTTTAATATAGAATCATAAACAAGCTGAACACGAACAACCCCTTGGTCGCTCGTGTTCAGCTCGTTTTAGCTCGAAATATNTTTGACACGTCAAGTAGCTCATGTTCGGCTCGTTAGTTAAGTAAAAGAGCCGAATGCAGACAAATTTTTTAAGATAGAATCATAAACAAGCTGAACACGAACAACCCCTTGGTCGCTCGTGTTCAACTCGTTTTAGCTCGAAATAAATAAATTATATATATTATTTACATAATAATATTTTGTAAATATTTATATCTAAGTTTTAAAATCATAACAGCTCGTGTGTTTATGTGGTTCTATGTCTTCTATTGCACAGTGTTAGCGCAAGTTCAAATCTAACGCCCTACATCTATTTTTTCCAATTAATTTTAATGAGCAAATTTTGAGTTGAACACAAACAAGTTTATTTAAGTCGAGTCAAACATGAATACGTTGATCACGAGCCAATTTCAAACACAAGTCAATTTAAAACACGAGCATTTTCAAGTCGATTTAGAACATGAATACGCCGCTTGGAAGGGTGGGTGGCTTGCCTGGACCGACGAGGAGCTTTGGGCTTAGCTGATTGCAGCCTGGGCCTCTCCTACTTATGAGAGGGAGAGGGAGACAAAATCTGGCAAACAAGGCGACAAAGGGGCCAGTAGAGCTGTGCTCCATACCGGAGGACCAGTCCCCTATACGGAGCACTACAAGTGGCAGTTAAGGTAAGATTCTTTTAAATATTAAAAAAATCAATACTTTATGTAAATATGTGACTAACCAATTGTATGTGCTACACCTGCTAAGAAGTTGTGACGTGAACCCTCTTTTGCAGTGCTGCATATCCGAACTCAATGGCACCTAGGGACGCAACAGTGGGTCTCAAAGCATTTCTGGTTGGTTGTTACAAGTAAAAAATGAAATTTAAAGCTTTATTTTAGTTATTACTATTCAAAGTTTCAATTTAAGTGTTTCTTTTAATTTTGTAGAAGTTTGAGTAGCTATGAGAGAGGCACCTGTTCACTCAGCCCGAGAGTTCCGCCAGCAACAGTGGTAGTCGCTCTACCACTACATAGTCCAATTTTGAGCTTTGGACTCAAGCAGTGGGGAAGCATAAGGAGAGGGTTTATGGTCTTGGTGCGAAGGGCATAGCCTTTAAGACCGACATCTCCCGTGCTCTCGTACTTAATTCCCTGAGCTCCTTACATCCGTACCAAAATGTTATAGCCAAGCAGGTTGCTGTGATGAATGAAGAGATCTATCAGTTGCATACATAGATGCTAGAATGCCAATATGGGGTCAGGGACTCTATAGTGTGCATGACAAAGGTGTTAGCAGATTGCCGGGGCAAATGGCCAATGACGTTCGTGGAGGAGGAGGAGGATGAAGAGAGGGAGGGAGGGAGATGGCGATTATGTTTTACTTTTTTGTATTTCTTTTATTTATTTTTAGCATTACTTTGAACATTAACTTTGAATTGTTTAGTTTATTTTGTTGTTTTTTGGACACTTTGCTACATTCTATGACTTTGCACTATCAATATATCGTGGAGGTTGTGGAAATGTAACTGTTTTTTATTTTTTTTGTGCGTTATAGGTTTATGTCTGATTTGCGTCTAATAATCCGACGATAACCAATTTTATTCAACTTTCTTCGATATTATTTGACGCAAATCTGAGGCTAATCCGAGTTTATTTTAAAGTTTGATTTTTTTCGACCCAAATTTAGACACATGCATAGCCTTAACGATAACTGACACAAAGTCGATGCAAAATATTTGCGATAGATTATTTCAATACTAAAAAGAAAAAAAATATTTTACCAACCCCTGTTTTAATCACAAAAAAAAATCAAACGTAAATTTGACATAAATCCAACGATAAGCTATATATACGATTAGATTTGCTTCTGATTTGCATCTTATATGTCGGACACAAATATCAAAAATTCTTGTAGTGTGTGGATTGTGCACCTTAGCAGAGACTAGAGGAGGCTGGGATTGAGCTGGAGATTTAGTCCAAGTAGATATCTATTGTTCAAGGGAAGATTAGAGAACTGACGGAGCGGTGGCCACCATAAAGTCACCCAATCAAAGAGCTTTTCGAAATCTTACATCTGAAGATAGGCGTGCTAAGTCGGCCATTGAACAATTCATCAACGTTGGAATGTTCGACTCAAAGTTTTGTAAGTTTGATGAATTCAAGAAAATTTTCTTCGTTCCCTCAATAGCTGTTCAAAGAGAGGAGTCTGAGGGCAACAACGTGGCAGACGGAGGATCGTTCAAGGCTCAACCAGAAGACTCCTAAACTTAGAATTTTTTTTTATTTATATGTATTTTAATCATTGCATAAGAAAAAAAATTGTCTGAAAAGATATGTAACCAACTGATTATTTAATTGAAGTTCGACTTGCCGTTAACTTTTACCAAAAAGATATGGCCTCTATGGCCAATCAACGCTCTTCCAACTACTAAATATGGTTATGTGACTAATTACTACTGTAGCCTTCTACTACGGCCTACGTGGCTAACTGCTTTCGTTGCAACCTTCCACTATGGCCTACATGATTAATTGCTATCATTGCAACCTTCTGCTTTCGCTTATGTGATAAACTAGTTTCATTGCAACATTTCACTATGACCTATATGGTCAATTGTTATCATTTCGACCTCCCACTATGACCTCCATCACCAACTGCTATCATTGCAGCATTCTACTACAACCTATGTGGTAAATTGTTTCATCGAAACCTTCTAATATGGCTCATGTAATCAATTATTGTCATTGCAACCTTGCACTACGATTCATGTGATCAAATTTCGTCATTGCAGCATTCCAATATGACATATGCGGTCAACTGTATTCATTGCTTCCTTCCACTAAGGTGGTCTTTCTGACCAGCTAACACTGCTACAACTGCTAACTATGACTTATGTGATCAACTATGTAGATAACTATAGCTACATCTTCCAACTATAGCTTTTATAGCCACTGATTATGGTTGTAGCCCAATTACTATTTTTAAACCTGTATGAATATTGTATGCTTGTGATTATCAGTATTTTAATTCTATATTCTAGAATTTAGGAGGAAAATGGGCCTATCTACTTAAAATCTTATACTAGATTACTTGGACTATGCTAGGCCCTGTGATTTTCTCTCATTTAGAGGTTTTCCGTCTAAAAAAAATTTTGAACTCCTTTTGCTAGTTTTTTTTTCTATTTGTGTGTGTTTTGGATCTTTGTACAATGTCAAGATGTTAAATTATCACCCAACCATCGTGAATCTTTAGGCACATAATAAATAATATTGGGATGTTATATCAAAAGAGAGTTGTTTGCAAGCTAATAACATGCTAATAATTTATGTTTAATCACTACTGTGACTATCCATGACAAAATGTAGAGTGCGAATAAAAGTTACATACCCTCATTTCTCACTCATCATAATAAATAAATCTTCTCAAAATTTCTTAGGTATAGATGTTGACCTCACTTTTGGTTGAGGTCTAGAAACTTCTTTAGTAGCCTAGGTCTAGCCATAGGACTTTCCTATTGACTAGTCTTAGAAAACTAGAAAATGTATCCTCACCATTAGAAATTCAAACTCTTCTCTTTGCTCAAATGGAAATTCCACATATTGGTCCTAACTCTAATGTTTAGAAGGTAAGATCATTATGGGAAAGCTCAAGAAGAGTTCTTATAGGGTTACTTGGCCTTAGGATTGACCCGGGTGTTGATTTGAAGCTAAGGTACATTATACCCTTACTATATCTTCACAATACACTAATTAAGATCAATACATGAGAGCCCAAATTGGATTAACCCTGGGTGTTGGTTTGGAGTTAGGATACACAATATCCTCACAATATTCTAGCTAAAACCAATACATAAGAACCCAAAATGGGGATTTTATGATCCATGGTTCATTTAAAATGGATATCCAATTCTATTTGAAAAGCCTAACTTGGTCTTTTGCCCCTAGGCACCTCCAAACTACCTAACTTCATTTGAAAAGCCTAATTTGGTATTTTGCCCCTAGGCACCTCCAAATTACCTAACTGCCCTTGATTTGAAATGCCCAACTTGGTTTGATCCATGGTTCATTTAGAATGGATATCTATCCAATTCTATTTGAAATGCCCAACTTGGCTTTTCGCCCCGAGAATTTAGAATGAATATCTATCCAGTTTTATTTGAAATGCCTAACTTGGTCTTTTGCCCCTAGGCACTGAATGGATATTTATCCAATTCTATGTGAAAAGCCTAACTTGGTCTTTTGCCCCTAGGCACCATATATCTATCCAATTCTATGTGAAATGCCTAACTTGGTCTTTTGCCCCGAGGCACCTCCAAACCCCTAACTGCCCTTGGGACCCAAATTTGGCCAAAATTCCCAAATTTTTATCAAAAACTCATTCCAAACACTTTGAATACATCCAAATTTGTCAAAACTGACAAAAATGACAAAATTACCAAAATGCCCCTTCATGGCCCAAAAAACTAAAAAATTCCAAAAATTCCTAAAAAATTCCAATAAATCCAAAATATTCCCAATTTTATTTTTTCCAACTACACCATGGTCCAATTTGGTCAATTTGACCATTTTTGACAAAACCCCCAAATTAGGNTTTTTTAATGAACAAAATAAAAGCATAGAAGGTACTAAGAAAAGAAATAGGAGTTTGCTTTTTTGATATATCGAATGTCACTCAAATTATGGTTGTCATAAAAGCTTGTTGTTTGCGAAGAGCTTGTGTTTGACACGTCAAGTAGCTCATGTTCGGCTCGTTAGTTAAGTAAAAGAGCCGAATGCAGACAAATTGTTTAAGATAGAATCATAAACAAGCTGAACACGAACAACCCCTTGGTCGCTCGTGTTCAACTCGTTTTAGCTCGAAATAAATAAATTATATATATTATTTACATAATAATATTTTGTAAATATTTATATCTAAGTTTTAAAATCATAACAGCTCGTGTGTTTATGTGGTTCTATGTCTTCTATTGCACAGAGTTAGCGCAAGTTCAAATCTAACGCCTTACATCTATTTTTTTCAATTAATTTTAATGAGCAAATTTCGAGTTGAACACAAACAAGTTTATTTAAATCGAGTCAAACATGAATACATTGATCACGAGCCAATTTCAAACACAAGTCAATTTAGAACACGAGCATTTTCAAGTCGATTTAGAACATGAATACGCCGCTTGGAAGGGTGGGTGGCTTGCCTGGACCGGCGAGGAGCTTTGGGCTTAGCTGATTGCAGCCTGGGCCTCTCCTACTTATGAGAGGGATAGGGAGACAAAATCTGGCAAACAAGGCGACAAAGGGGCCAGTAGAGCTGTGCTCCATACCGGAGGACCAGTCCCCTATACGGAGCACTACAAGTGGCAGTTAAGGTAAGATCCTTTTAAATATTAAAAAAATCAATACTTTATGTAAATATGTGACACTAACCAATTGTATGTGCTACACCTGCTAAGAAGTTGAGCCGTGAACCCTCTGTTGTGGTGCTGCATATCCGAACTCAACGACACCCAGGGACGCAACAATGGGTCTCAAAACATTTCTGGTTGGTTGTTACAAGTAAAAAATGAAATTTAAAGCTTTATTTTAATTATTACTATTCAAACGGAAATCTGACACAAATCCGACGATAAGCTATATATACCATTAGATTTGCTTCTTATATGTCTGACACAAATATAAAAAATTCTTGTAGTGTGTGGATTGTGCACCTTAGCAGAGACTAGAGGAGGCTGGGATTGAGCTGGAGATTTAGTCCAAGTGGATATATATTGTTCAAGAGAAGATTAAAGAACTGACGGAGCGGTGGCCACCATAAAGTCACCCAATCAAAGAGCTTTTCGACACTCGAGTCTTACATTTGAAGATAGGTGTGCTAAGTCGACCATGGACCAATTCGTCAACGTTGGAACGGTCGACTCAAAGTTTTGTAATTTAGATGAATTCAAGAAATTTTTCTTCGTTCCCTCAATAGCTGTTCAAAGAGAAGAGTTTGAGGGCAACAACGTGGCGGACGGAGGATCGTTCAACACTCGACCAGAAGACTCCTAAACTTAGAAATTTTTTTATTTATATGTTTTTTAATCATTGCATAAGAAAATAAATTGTCTGAAAAGATATGTAACCAACTGATTATTTAATTGAAGTTCAACCTGCCGTTAACTTTTACCAAAAAGATATGGCCTCTATGGCCAATCAACGCTCTTGCAGCTACTAAATATGGTTATGTGACTAATTACTACTGTAGCCTTCTACTATGCCTACGTGGCTAACTGCTTTCATTGCAGCCTTCCACTATGGCCTACATGATTAATTGCTATCATTGCAACCTTCTGCTTTAGCTTATGTGATCAACTAGTTTCATTGCAACATTTCACTATGACCTATATGGTCAATTGTTATCATTTCGACCTCCCACTACGACCTCCATTACCAACTACTATCATTGCAGCATTCTACTACGACCTATGTGGTAAATTGTTTCATCGAAACCTTCTAATATGGCTCATGTAATCAATTATTGTCATTGCAACCTTGCACTACGATTCATGTGATCAAATTTCGTCATTACAACATTCCAATATGACATATGTGGTCAACTGTATTCATTGCTTCCTTCCACTAAGGTGGTCAGCTGCTAACTATGACTTATGTGATCAACTATGTAGATAACTATAGCTACATCTTCCAACTATAGCTTGTATAGCCACTGATTATGGTTGTAGCCCAATTACTATTTTTAAACATGTATGAATATTGTATGCCTGTGATTATCAGTATTTTAATTCCATATTCTAGAATTTAGGAGGAAAATGGGCCTATCTACTTAAAATCTTATACTAGATTACTTGGACTATGCTAGGTCCTGTGATTTTCTCTCATTTAGAGGTTTTCCGTCTAAAAAAAAATTTGAACTCCTTTTGCTAGTTTTTTTTTCTATTTGTGTGTGTGTTTTGGATCTTTGTACAATGTCAAGATGTTAAATTATCACCCAATCATCGTGAATCTTTAGACACATAATAAATAATATTGAGACGTTATATCAAAAGAGAGTTGTTTGCAAGCTAATAATTTATGTTTAATCACTACTTTGAGTATCCATGACAAAATGTAGAGTGCGAATAAAATTTAAATACCCTCATTTCTCACTCATCATAATAAATAAATCTTCTCCAAATTTCTTAGGTGTAGATAAGCCAATTTTTTTAAATTCAAAATATAAGAATTAATTCCCAAAAAATAAACTTTTTTTTTTGTCATTGCACGCATCTTTTTTTTTTTTTTCTTTTTTCTATGGCTCTTAGTTTTCTTAAATAAAAATACAGTACATAGGAATAAAAATTTTTAAAAAATAATTAATAAAAAAATCATTTATACCCAGTATAATAAGGAGAATAAAGCTCTTAACCTTTGTACCCAATATAATAGGGAGAAAAAACCTCTTAACCACTCTGCTTTAACAATTCTTTCACTATTTATGGACATTCCAAACACTTGTCAGAAACTTGCAGCTTGCATCGAGTGTTAGCCGCACATAATCTCTCTCTCTCTCTCTCTCTCTCATATTCTCTCACATAATCTCTCTCAGGGAAGAAATTAACAGGCATCGAGGGCTGAAATTGGAGGCAGCAGAAGCCATGAATCCCATGAAATTTTGTCCCGAATGGTATAGGAAGTGTTACGTTTTTGTTACTGCATTATTGTAGATAACTTTTTTCATGATAAATCAATTATAATTATACTTTGTTCGACTCCAATATATTTCTGTGCACGCAGCAACAATCTACTCTACCCAAAAGAAGATAGAAAACGCAAGGTCTTGCTTAGCGCCTGCCGCATCTGCGACTACACGGTTCTATAACGCCACCTTTTGATTTTCGCTCTATATTTCTTAATTACTGAAGGAGGAATGTTGATCTCTTTTGTTTTCTGTAAGAATATCAAGATTTACATGCATACCAATCGACAATATAATGAAAAGTTGTTCTGCCACTTTTATAAATTGTGATGGAAAGTTTGTGTTGATTAAATTAGCTGATAAATTGCAGGAGCCCGCAGAGAATTATTGTGTGTACAGAAACGAGATAGATCGTATCTCAGCACCACCTGTTGTATTGAGGGATGCGCATGCAGATCCCACACTTCCTCGCGTTAAGGGAGCCAAATGCCCTGCGTGCAGTTATCCAAAAGTTGCATTCTTTTTGGTTAGCTCATCTTCATTATGTTTATTAATTTGAGAAATATTTGCGTAGTTACCACTTAATTTTAAATGTATTTATATAAGCAAAAAGTGGAGGGTTGCGTTGGGTAGTCGACAGTCAACTTAAAAATTTTGGCGAAAAATTATGACATGAATCATTTAAATTATTGTGTAAATGCTAGGATGCCCTCTGAAAGCTACACATTGTATTGGCTGACTATAGTGAAAAGTTTGCAAGGGTCGTTGTACCGACTTCTTGGTGTAGTGTTAATAAATAAGGGTTTTAACTTTGTGGATGCATGCGAGCATAGAAGTTAATCCATGAAATTAATATTAAGACAAGAGCTTAGAATATGGATATTCTCATAGATAAATTAATGAAATTAGTAGATACTATGATTCAAACGAAGATAAATATCTTATGCGTTCAAGTAAATAAATGAGTAAGAGAAAATGATAAAGAGATTAATAGCTTAGGTTTTAAACTTTAGTTTTAAGGTAGAAGTCGTACTAGAAATGATTTATGTGTAATTATAAATAAGAGTTTGAAATATAATCTTATAAAAATTAAAAGAATTAGAGATAAAATTATAGCTCTAAAAATTATTATTGATACCAGCATTCCCAAGATTATAAATGCTTCTTCTCCCCAAGCAGGTTTGAATATATGTTCAAATAAAAATTTTTAGAATGACTTAGAAAAATTAATATAAATTATATCTCATGAAAAAATAATTTTTTTGTATTGGAGAAGAGCTAGATGAGCATGCCNGCTTCTTCTCCCCAAGCAGGTTTGAATATATGTTCAAATAAAAATTTTTAGAATGACTTAGAAAAATTAATACAAATTATATCTCATGAAAAAACAATTTTTTTGTATTGGAGAAGAGCTAGATGAGCATGCCAGAAGAGTGGTAGAAGATTTTAAAAGCCTTCATGATGTTTTTGATTTTAGAGTAACTATGGAAGAAGACAATCATATTAGATTTTGTTTCAGCATATGATTTTGTTATTACCAATATTTTATTTTAAGAAAAAATGAGCATATTATCTCTCATAAGAATATATGTAATAAAATATAGATTGATTATTTTCTTTTGAGAAAAATAGATCATCATGATTATAAAGATTGTATGTTAATTCCAAGTTAAAATTTAAGTACCTGATATTAATTATTAATTTTTAAGTTTAAGATGAAAGGTTAGAAAATAAAAAAATATAATAAAATATTATCATAGAAGAAAAATACCTTAAAAGACACAAATAAAATTATTTTATAAACAAACTTCAAAGTCTCAAAATTTGAGGCTTTCATGAAGAAACTAATACTATTTGAGATAAAGTAACGAGTGATTTTAAGCAAGTGCAAATAATATGATTGAGAAATTAACAGAAAAAACTCTTATGAATAAAAATAGTTGGTGGTGAAATAATAATGTACAATAAAAAATAGAGTTAGATGTTAAAATTTGGAGAATTAGAAAAAAATATAAGGTCAACTATATAAAGTAAGAGGAAAATTTATGAAGCTAAAAGTTTTAATTTTAATGATCTTCATAGTATATTAAATACACATGTTTAAACTAGTCAAACAAAGAGATAAGAAAACTAAAGATTTAGTTCAAGTTAAATATATTAAGAATAAAATGAAAATGTTCTTTTTATAAATGAGAATATTCAATATTGATGTGTGAGATATTTTGATAAATTTTTCAATAAAAATTATGAAAATACAATCAAATTTAGCAATCTTAATATCTTAAATAATAATATTTCTTTCACTATTACATTAGTGAAATAAAAGTTAAGGAGGCTTTCAAAAAATAAAATGTAAAAAAAATTGTAGGATTTGATAGTATTTCATTAAGAGAATGAGTTCTTTAGGAGATCTATAAATTTCTTAGCTTACTAAACTATTTAATATCCCTTGAAAACAAAAAAAGATACCATATGAGTGAAAAAAATAGTCTTTTTGGTCATATTTTTACAAATAAGGGAATGCACAAGCTAATAAGTCATACATTAAAGTTATGGGCAAGAATAAATGAACATATGTTACGACATAATACAAAAATTTCTCAAAATCGGTTTGGATTGATGTCAGGCAAGCCTACTGTGGAAGCTATACATTTATTGAAAGATTTGATGGAGAATTATAGAGAGATTAAGAAGNAATTATTAAAAAAAATTAGAAATCTGATGAAAAATTGTTTTTTTTTTTTTTTCATTTCAGGGTTATCTTCTGATCATGGAAAAATCAAAGAATATTCTCAAGAGCAAGGAAAACAATCCTCGCAAATTTCACGATTTTTTCAGTTTTATTTAATTTTTAATAATTAAAATACCCTTGAGAGTATTTAATTATTTACAAATTAAATATAAGTTAGTTCTTTTCGATTTTTATTTTTTTTATGTTCTCCTCCGTTTCCTCATTCAGATGTTTTTTTTTTTTTTGGATTTTTCTAGGCAGAGATGATTTTTTGAAGTTTATTATGGTTTTTAATTTAATTAAATATGGAATTAAGAATTTCTCACTTATCCGACACGACACTGTGTCATCCTCGTTAGCTTTGAAATCTGACGCGGCATGGTTTGCTTCGTTGTGCTTTCCACACTGTTGTTTGTGGTGGCCCACGGTTTTGTTCTGTTCACATGGATAATTCCATGGTTTGACCCGAGCGATGTCGTCCATTTCTAATACATGAAAGCAGTAAGAGGGGAAGCAACAGGTAGGGGAGCAAGTGTCGCGCGAGGTGTGGCAGCCGCAGGCGAGGGAGTAGGTGTTGAAGTGGTATTGGAAGTAGCAACAATAGTAGAAAGTGTCATCCTCTTCCTGCTCTTGTAGGTGGTTTTCGATGTTCCCCTAACATAGTCTCTCGAGTGGCTAACCAACAGCAACGCCTGTAAAAAAAGAAAGGTCATAGTACTGACAACAAAAATAATAATGAGCATACATAAAAGCAAACAAAGAAAGGTGCAAGAAAAGGGAAAGTAAGACATAAGTAGCAGCTATGTCTAAAACTAAAAAAACAAAAGTAAAAGAAGAAAAGTAGCACTAACCACTAATCCAAAATTATGTACCCTTGTTATCATGTTTCATTAGAGGAACTCGTCATTTAAGATGAACCTAAAATTTTTCTTCAGTCTCCTTAATTTCCTCAACCATACAAACCTCTTTGAAAATCCCTGTGGTATTCTCTAGCGCAAAGATTCCATCGCTTATGTAGCTCTGAATGTGAAAGCTTCACATACCTTCCTCTTGGTGAATTGGTTCAATAATACTTTGCAACTCAATAGTTGTCATTGGTTTATTCTTCGTAATCACAACCTAATCAACTTTATTCATTGCCCTACCAGGGTGCCGAAGCTAAAAAATCTGGGTAACTTGGCGTGCGAAAACAAATGGATCAAATTTCGTATATCGTCTGCTCATTTTGACTTTAATGATATCATAAGGCGTAAGTGTTGGGATTCTTCAATTCAGAACAAGATCAAACCACTAAAAGTTGAGCAAGTACACAGTGTATTTGACAATAATGAGATATTGCAATTGAACACCATAATTATATGTCTTCTTCCATTCACACAAAGAACTCGTATGGAATCTATAATCTTTTACGTCAAATATCTGCCATGTAGTAACACTATGCAAGACAAGATGTAATAATCTCTGATATGTGATTCCATTGTTTGTATCGTGCACCTATAACAATTTCATATTTACTATTAGTCTAACGTCAAACCTGATAGCTATACTACATACCTGTGATTATACATAGCCTTATATAATTTGACTTAGTGAACATACTTTTTTTTCGGGTAGCAACCCATTATCCATAAGCTTATTAATGAAAGGAAACTAATAATAAGAAAAAGGAATATCCTCTGCTTGTTCGCTGTCATTGTTCAAAAGTATTACTTCATTGTTGGGTATATGAGAATCAACTTTGTAAAATAGAATACCCTTTTTCTTAGACTTGAATCTTGGAGGTATGTAAAAAGGTCTTCAACTCCTTGTTTGCAGATTTATTTGCAATCGTCATGTCCTTCTAATGGCTTTTTGGTACCGGATTGATAGTCATAAATTTGCCTACCAAAGATAGCTTGGAAAAAAGAGGAACCATGATCATTGATGGAAGCCAAAGCCTTTTATCATCGGCATCCTCTTGACCATCATCGAGGACTGTTTCCAATGGCTTACAAATGGTATTAAGCTCACTGATTATTGATAACTTAATAACCGGCGACTTAAACAATCAGTTAATATCAAATGTCTGTCAATTTTTAATATGCAAGAATAGATGTGCTGACGTTTCGATGACTTTGTCTATCAGATTATAATTCGACATGAATCGACATATTAGACCGTCGGTAACTCCTTTAAAATCATCGGAAAAAAAATTTAAGAAAGAGCTATGGTTTATTCTGTCGGAAAACCGTAGGCTGAATATAAACCGTCAGAAATTAGTTCAAAATTTTCGAATAAAAAATACCACCCGTTTTAGCTAATTTTCATTTAGTGCTAATTAATGAAGCTAATTTAACTATTACTCAAGTTAATGTTGACATCTTATCCTATGATCTTTCTTGGTTCNGTTAAGGCTGTAAAAGAGTCGAGCTTGAGCGAGCTCGGGCATGACTCGTGTTCAGGTCGTTTGAAATTGCTCATGTTTATAAAATTGACTGGTGTTTGAAAATGACTCTTGAATAGTGTGTTCGTGTTCGACTCAATTTAAATAATTTTGTTTGTGTTCAGCTTGAAATTGGCTTGTTAAAATAAATTGGAAAAAAATAAATGTACTGTGTTGGATTTGAACCTGTACCAACTCTGTGCAATAGAAGACATAGAACCACATGAGCACATAAGCTGTTATGATTTAAACTTAGATATAAATATATCTAATATATTATTATATAAATAATATATATAATTTCTTTGTTTCGAGCAAAAACGAGCTAAACACGAGCGAACAAAGGATTGTTCATGTTTAGCTTGTTTATGATTCTAGCTTAAACAACTTATTTGTGTTCGACTCATTTACTTTACGAATGAGACAGACAAGAACTACTTAACGAGTCGAACACGAGTTGTTCCCGAAGAACGAGTTTTTTTGACAACCCTAATTTGAGTGACATTAAGTGGATCAACAAAGCAAACTCATATCTCTTTTCTCAGTGCCTTCTATGCAAGTGTTATTCTTTAATCATCCATATTTGCATAAAGTATTGTATTAAACTATTGAAATTAACATGTTATTGCTTTATATTAATATATCTTCTATTTAAATAATAAAATGAAAATTTTGCTATTTTTTTATTTCAAAAAAATTAGTAAGAATTAACTTAACTGTACCCCTCATTAAAAACTCCAAAAAGATAATCAAAATCAAGAGCAATCAGTCCAATAATAGCTCAAAAAGGAATGTGCATTACATCATATCTCTCTATTATTCCCTCANAAATTGAAATTATATATATATATATATATATATATATAAATTAAGAGTTTAGTAGCTTGAAGAGATTATTCTAGCATTTGATGGGGAAATATAAAACGTGAGAGGATCCATCCGGCCTCTTTTGATGAGATCTTCGCCAACCTTACCCTTTCTCGGTTGTACGTCAACATTCTTATTAGCAATAATGATAAGATAGCAAAATTTTACCTCCGTAAATGTATTGAGTTTGATGATCTAGAGCCAAGGATTGTTACTTTAACAATTTATTCATCCTTCAAACGAGCAATGTAACGCAAATTGGTAGCTCAAGTTAAGGCTGTGAAAGAGTCGAACTTGAGCGAGCTCGGGCATGGCTCGTGTTCAGGTCGTTTGAAATTGCTCGTGTTTAAAATCGACTCTTGTTTGAAAATGGCTCTTGAATAGTGTGTTCGTGTTCGACTCAATTTAAATAATCTTGTTTGTGCTCGGCTCGAAATTTACTTGTTAAAATAAATTTGAAAAATTAAATGTACGGTGTTGGATTTGAACCTGCACCAACTCTGTGCAATAGAAGACATAGAACCACATGAGCACACGAGCTGTTATGATATATATAATTTCTTTTTTTGAGCAAAAACGAGCTAAACACGAGCGAACAAAGGATCGTTCGTGTTTAGCTTGTTTATGATTATAGCTTAAAAAATTTATTCGTGTTTGACTCGTTTACTTTACGAATGAGTCAAAAAAGAACTACTTAACGAGTCGAACATGAGCTGTTCGGGAACAACGAATTTTTTTGACAACCCTAATTTGAGTGACATTAAGTGGATCAACAAAGCAAACTCATATCTCTTTTCTTAGTACCTTCCATGCAAGTGTTATTCCTTAATTAATCATATTTACATATAGTATTGTATTAAATTAATGAAATTAACATGTTATTGCTTTATATTCATATATCTTCTATTTAAATAATAAAATGAAAATTTTTCTATTTTTTCTATTTCAAAAAAATTAGTAAGAAATTATGCTACAAGAAAATCAAAGCCAATTAAAATTAACTTAACTGTATCCCTCATTAAATATCCCAAAAAGATAATCAAAATCAAGAGCAATCATTCTCATTATAGCTCAAAATGGAACGTGCATTACATCATATCTCTCTATTACTCCCTCTATATTCATTATAACTTATAAATAAGCTTTTAAGATAAATTAGGGGGTCATCCAGCCTCAATTGGAAATGAAATAATGGCAATCATGAGGGAATTCTACCATTCAATGTTCAAATAAATCATTTATGTAATTCTATTTTTGGGCTAATGTTATAAATGTCTGTGCCTTCATGTCTAAATTTGATTTTTCTTAACCTCAGGTTACTCATAGCCATGGATCGAAGGGCTAGCTCTTTAGAGAACTGGGCGATTCCAATGAAATTTTGTCCCGAATGGTATATACTCTCCTCTCATTAATACAATCTAACATAGTTTATAATTTATCTGAATAACTTTCTGCATGCATGCAGCAAAAATCTGCTCTGCCCAAAAGAAGATGAGGAGCGCAACATCTTGCTCAATGCCTGCCGGACCTGCAGCTACACGGTTCTATTGCACCACATTTTAATGTTTGCCAGGAATATAACAAGCCAATATTAAAACTTCAATTTTTACATAGAACATAAAGTTGGTATTACTTAAATCAGATGTTAACTTACAGGAGGTGGCAGAGAACAAGTTGCAGCGTCTCTCAGCGCCGCCTATGATATTGAGGGATGCTTATGCAGATCCCACGCTTCCTCGTGTCAGGGGAGTCAAATGCCCTGTCTGCACTTGTCCAAAAGTTGTCTTCTTTTTGGTTAGTTTATCTTCATTTAAATGTTTCATTTTTATATTGCAGTTTTGATAATATGGTTTGATGTTAGCGTCATAATGTTTATGTATAAGTGCTGATGGAAAAATATATATAGAATTTGGGATTTTGGGGGTATTATAGTTATAGAAGATGCATCTTTTTAATGTATTTATTTCTTCTGCACGTTTTTTAATGAATTATATGTAATGTAGGCTAACCCAATGGAAAGCATGGCTCGAACCTATGCCTGCTGCAACCCCAGCTGCGGGCATAACTGGCGAAACGAAGCTGAAACAAGTGGTTGAAGATAGCTTAGCTTGCTTTTCAATAATCGCATTCATTTATATTAGAGTTTGGAAATATCGAAGATAATTGATAAGAACTTCATGCTTTCTGTTTTTTTTTATTTTTTTTAATTTAATTGTTTTTCGTGAGAACTAAAACTAAATTATGTGTTATTTTAATTTAAAGAGAGTATTGCCTCAAACTTGCTATTTACAAATCAACCACCCTCTTTCATTGTTTTCTCAAATTCTCACTGAAATATCAAAATTCATGGTAAAAACCAAACACATATTTTTCATTTTATAGTTTTATCGTGGCACACATAAATACATCGGTTCTGTTCGATAGTTCAAAAAAGTTATCATGCATTTAATTTGTAAATATCAATATTTTTGGTGGTCTGAATGTAGTTATCTTATTTTTTGTCTGTTAATTTAAATAGAAAATGTATTTTATCAGCCAAAACTTGCTGTGCACATTTGGAAAAAAAGTGACTCAAAGGGAGCTAAAAATGTTTGCTCATCATTTATGTTTATTGGAGCACTTTTGTTATGTGTGTATATATATATAACGGTATTTGAGTCTGGTGGGTCAAAAATACCGCTTCTCCTTTGCGCTCAGGCACCTATGATGGGTTGCCTGAGCCATTTGTCTAACATTCCAGCGCCCCCGCGTCACAGTCGGATCGAACCCTTGACCTGAAGGGACTTACAGTGACCCCGCCACCAACAGACCAAGGCTTGCGGCACATGTGTCATGTGTGTCTATATATGTATGTATGTATGTATGTATGTATGTATATCTCAAAATTTTGACATCACATTAAGAATATCTCCTTCCTTAACTTTTCAAAATTGAAATACCCCTTTTTTTGCGTAAACTTTAAATTCCAATGCGTTATAAATGTAAAGATCAAATTTTAAGTCTTATACACGTAAATACATTAGAATCGTGTGGTATATATGTAAATTTTTTTAAAAAATTTATTTTGATGTGATATTCTAACAAAACATTATCTCATGTTTTGTTCAAAAGTATACTTCAGAAATTGGATGATGCACCAGAATTATAATTACATTAGAGACTAGTTTAATTGATTTAACTTATATACTCTCATGTCCCAATTACAACATTAAAATCATCATCAATAACAAAAATACTAATTATAATGATAGTGGATTCTTATTTTTGGAGCATGAATACATAAGTTTCGTTACTAAGAGACTGTTTGAGGCAGCTGCAGCTTATTGGATAATTTGCTGATAAGCAGATTTTTTGGAAAAGTCAAACCGTTGCCAGAAAGTTGTCACCGCACCTAGATAGGTGCGGTGTGAAAACACTGTTTTCAGCATTTTGAAAATGCATAAGCTGTCAAAATGCAGTCACCCAAACAGGTCAGATGTGTTTTTAATAGTCACCGCACCAAATAAGCTGCCCCAAACAGACCCTAAAAGTTTCATTGAACACCTTTGTCTAGGTTGCAAAGTCCAATTGTGCATTTCTCTTTTTTTTTTTAATATATATTTGATTTTACTAAAAAGGTACATTTGATTTCCTTAATGATTTAATTCAAAAGGCAATTCAACATCAGACAAAGCAATTATGTGTCAACTTTAAGTCTTAAAGAGCTCACCTAAGTGGAGTAGTAAATTTTATTTTTTGTGTAATTATTTATAATTTTAATTTATTATCGATCAAACACATATACAACTTTCTCTAAAATGAGTGCTTGCGGGTTTTTAATAGCTAAGTTGAGCTTTTAGACTTTTATGTCTAGAGGGAAGCCATTGGAGGGAAGAAAAAATGAAGAATCTACATGTTATGATCTGAAGGGCTCACATATGATGCACAAAACTACTCAGATGAGAGCTTCATATTGATTGATCAACTCATCAAGAAGCATGTCATGGCCTTTGCTCATGACATAGAAGGATATGTGATGTGATGCACGCCAAGCGGACGGTAGTAGAGGAGGAGGAGGAGGAGGAGGAGGAGGAGGACGAGGAGGGGGTCATTATGAGGAGACTAATTTAGAGAAGATATTTCCTTTTTATTTTGTATTGATTATTATTATTATTATTATTTACTTTTTAGATATATTTGTGCCCCGGATGTTATATTTAGATTTATTATATTTTTTATTGTGGTTATCTATATTTGCTATTAGATGTCACTGAGATGTTATGTATACAGTTGCAAAAAGTTAGTTGTGCCGCTCGACATGATTCTTTGGTTGGCATCTTCAAAGTTAGTTCTAAGTTCAGGGGTCAAGGGTCTTGCAGCGCGTGATCGAGTGGTTAGATACATGGGGTGGCTGAAGGATCGTGTCATAGCCTTCAATTATTATTGNTAGATGTCACTGAGATGTTATGTATACAGTTGCAAAAAGTTAGTTGTGCCGCTCGACATGATTCTTTGGTTGACATCTTCAAAGTTAGTTCTAAGTTCAGGGGTCACAGGCACGAGTGGTTAGATACATGGGGTGGCTGAAGGATCGTGTCATAGCCTTCAACCATTTTTTTTTTTAAATATAGCTAGTTCACTGGTAATATCAATACTGGTTGACAAAAAATATTAGTCATTTTTTTGTGGTCTAAATTGGGGAATAATTCTACTAAAAATTAGGCATTTAATTACGTCATATCCATCATTTTTTTGCTTGTTTATCAGATTTCAGATTGTTGATGGAGATTTTCACATTTCAATGGGCTTATTTGTGATTATTTCAGCCAAAACATTTCAAGTGGATGTTCCACCCATAATTCTTCATAATTTGTTTATGGTTAGGGCTGTCAAAATAGCTCATTGTCTGCGAACATCTCATGTTCGGCTCATTAAGTAGTTCATGTTCAATCATATAGTTATGTGTGTTTGACACGTTCCCTAAGTAAAAGTCAAACACAAAGAATTTTTTTTCATGTGCTCGATATGTAAACGAACCNTTCTTCATAATTTGTTTATGGTTAGGGCTGTCAAAATAGCTCATTGTCTGCGAACATCTCATGTTCGGCTCAATAAGTAGTTCATGTTCAATCATATAGTTATGTGTGTTTGACGAGTTCCCTAAGTAAAAGTCAAACACAGAATTTTTTTTCATGTGCTCGATATGTAAACGAACCAAACACGAATAAAATTTTGTTTGTTCGTGTTCTGATGTTGATTTGTCTGGCTGTGTAGCTTAGTGGCAATGGGCTTTGTCCAAGCACTTGCTTCTGTCAACATATAAAAAGATTAGTAAGCAATAGTCACACGTTTAATTCTAATGCATTGAGTAAATCTTACTATCTTCCTCAGGAAATCGATATGTTGAACCAAGCCTCCGGTTTGCATGGAGCTACTTATGCCCTAACAGTCTAAAGCATTATTCTCATTGGCTTGTTCTCTCTTCCAAGCATAATTAAGAGAGGCTCAATTAGCTCTTAATAACTTAGTCTGCATCCTTCTTAATACAAAGGGGCCTCTATCTAAACATGCATATGTTTGTGAACATATCACGTAAGGCCCTTTTAACCTTTAAGTTTTACAAGATCTATTGATGATGCTAAAAAAACCACCAAAAGTCTTTCTACACCATGAGACATATCAATCAAATGGATGGTTATAAAACTTATGATCTTCCAAATTAATACTATTTAATATCTATCTCAAACTCTTCGAATCACATGTCCTAAACTTCAATCAAGTTATTTTTATAAGATAAGTAAGGAGCATCATATTTNCAAAATTGAAATACCCCTTTTTTGCGTAAACTTTAAATTCCAATGTGTTATAAATGTAAAGATCAAATTTTAGTCTTATACACGTAAATACATTAGAATCATGTGGTATATATGTAAAATTTTTTAAAAATTTTATTTTGATGTGATATTCTAACAAAACATTATCTCATGTTTTGTTCAAAAGAATAGTTCAGAAATTGGATGATGCACCAGAATTATAATTACATTAGAGACTAATTTAATTGATTTAACTTATATACTCTCATGTCCCAATTACAACATCAAAATCATCATCAATAACCAAAATAATAATCATAATGATAATGGATTCTTATTTTTGGAGCATGAATACATAAGTTTCATTACTAAGAGTCTGTTTGTGGCAGCTGTAACTTATTGGATAATTTGCTGATAAGCTGATCAAAAATAATTTGTTGATAAGCTAAGTGCGGTGGCTGGTAAAAATTTTTTTTTTTTTGGAAAAGTCAAACCTTTACCAGAAAGCTGTCACCACACCTCGTCTAGATAGGTGCAGTGTGAAAACACTGTTTTCAGCATTTTGAATATGCATAAGCTGCTAAAATGCAGTCACCAAAACAGGTCAGGTGTGTTTTTAAAACTTCACCGTACCAAATAAACTGCTCCAAACAGACCCTAAAAGTTCCATTGAACACCTTTGTCTAGGTTGCAAAGTCCAATTGTCTATTTCTCTTTTTTTTTTACATATTTGATTTTACTATAAATGAACATTTGATTTCCTTAATGATTTAATTCAAAAGGCAATTTAACATCAGACAAATCAATTATGTGTCAACTTTAAGTCTTAAAGAGCTCACCTAAGTGGAGTAGTAAATTTTATTTTTGTGTAATTATTTATAATTTTAATTTATTATTCAGCAAACATATATACAATTTTCTCTACGATGAGTACTTGCGGGTTTTTATTAACTAAATTGAGCTTTTAGACTTTTATGTCTAGAGGGAAGCCATTGGAGGGAAGGAAAAATGAAGAATCTACATGTTAAGATCTGAAGGGCTCATATATGATGCACAAAACTACTCAGATGAGAGCTTCATATTGATTGATCAACTCATCAAGAGGCATGTCATGGCCTTTGCTCATGACATAGAAGGATATGTGATGTGATGCACGCCAAGCGGACAGTAGTAGAGGAGGAGGAGGAGGAGGAGGACGAGGAGGGGGTCATTATGAGGAGACTAACTTAGAGAAGATATTTCCTTTTTATTTTGTATTGATTATTATTATTATTATTTATTTTTTTAGATAGTATACAGTTGCAAAATGTTGTATGATATATATATATAAAGTTAGTTGTGCCGCTCGCGTGATTCTTTGGTTGGCATCTGCAAAGTTAGTTCTAAGTTCCGCGTGATGGAGTGGTTAGATACATGGGGTGGCTGAAGGATCGTGTCATAGCCTCCAATCATTTTTTTTTTAATATAGCTAGTTCACTGGTAGTATCAATACTGGTTGACAAAAAATTTTAGTCATTTTTTTTTTGTTTAAATTGGGGAATAATTCTACTAAAAATTAGGCATTTAATTACGTCATATCCATCATTTTTTTGCTTGTTTATCAGATTTCAGGTTCTTGATGGAGATTTTCACATTTCAATGGGTTTATTTGTGATTATTTCAGCCAAAACATTTCAAGTGGAAGTTCCACCCATTATTCTTCATAATTTGTTTATGGTTAGGGCTGTCAAAATAGCTCATTGTTTGCGAACATCTCATGTTTGGCTCATTAAGTAATTCATGTTCAATCATCTAGTTATTTGTGTTTGACGCGTTCTCTAAGTAAAAGTCAAACACAAAGAATTTTTTTTTTATGTGCTCGAAATGTAAACGAACGAAACACGAATAAAATTTTGTTCGTTCGTGTTCTGATGTTGATTTGTCTGGCTGTGTAGCTTAGTGGCAATGGGCTTTTGTCCAAGCACTTGCTTCTGTCAACATATAATAGTCACACGTTTAATTCTAATGCATTGAGTAAATCTTACTATCTTCCTCAGGTAATCGATATGTTGAACCAAGCCTCCGGTTTGCATGGAGCTACTTATGCCCTAACAGTCTAAAGCATTATTCTCATTGGCTTGTTCTCTCTTCCAAGCATAATTAAGAGTGGCTCAATTAGCTCTTAACAACTTAGTCTGCATCCTTCTTAATACAAACATGCATATGTTTGTGAACATATCACGTAAGGCCCTTTTAACCTTTAAGTTCTACAAGATCTATTGATGATGCTAAAAAAACCACTAAAACTCTTTCTACACCATGAAACATATCAATCAAATGGATAGTTATAAAACTTATGATCTTCACAAATTAATACTACTTAATATCTATTTCAAACTCTTCGAATCACATGTCCTAAACTTCAATCAAGTTATTTTTCTAAGATAAGTTAGGAGCATCATATTTTCTCTTAATGATGCCTTTGATCTTATGAATTATCTGTCTAAAAGAATTAAATCCACCCCCCCACCCCCC
>JXCR01138748.1:36850-69452 GCA_002079205.1 Phalaenopsis hybrid cultivar | reverse complement strand
AAAAAAAAAAAAAAAAACTATTTTTGACATATTCAAATTTGAAATTAATTGCAAGTGTTATACTCAAAAACTAATTACATTTCCTTTTCAGGTTCAAGATATATGCATTGTGTGTTGTTTGGAATACCAACATCAAAAACAACCATCTAGAATGATTTTAGTGGTGGTGCTACAGTTTATACTAGGGCCGATATGGAATGTCGAAGACACCCTTATACATTATTTTATGTTTCCTATTTTCATGCTCTATGATTTGAAACTTACATCACCATAAATTCTACACTCAATTTTCATTGCATCGTTCTTGTGGTATAATATGTAACCATTAATAAAATAATTTATCTTCTCTAAGGTCAAACCCGACTTCGACACTAATTATTTTTATTTTATACAAGTTTTTTAACACACAATTTTTCTTTAGATTTCTCTCCTTTAGTAATCCTATAATCTATTTAAAGCATTGTTAGAGCATACCTTATTTTATATTGATGCTCAACATTCTAATAGTCATGGATAATTCAAAATGTTTTGTGCAACCTTCCTAGAATGGTTGTTGGGTAGCATTGATTAATTTGTAGAATTTTTAAGTTTTTGTGTTTGGTGGCTCATCCTTACATATCTAACAAACTTAAATCTTATTACATCAAATACCATTTGTTTAAACTTGCTAGAATCACACTCAGTTGGAGGAATAGAGCTCATTGAAACACCAACACGAGTTAGTATACAAATCACACTCGTTAAGTGAAGTCTAAAATTAGTACTTGAGCTAAAATCTCTTATGAAATAAATTCATCTTGGCATTTTGGATTTTTAAGTATGTCTAATTCTTATGTTTTGCATATAAACATCAAAATTTATCCTTTGAATGATAATTAAAAATCTGAGATATCGCTTGTAGAAAATACTTATATCATTCAAGAATTCATTAGTTAATCCTTTTTTACCTTAATGTAGTTGATTTGGACTTTTTTTTTTGTATTAATGATAAAAAAACCTATTAAAGGAGGAAGTTAATAACTAGGCTTTGTACTTTAAGCTACTATGTTGAGACAATTATTTAATGTGATTGAATGTATTAAACTCTACCAATGATAAAATCATGCAATCTAAATCAATTATGTCCTGAATAGGTTGTAAAATCCTTCAAAACATAAAAATATGTGACCACTATTTTGTGGCAACGATCCTTTGCAATAACACATGAATGAGACATTTTACAACCTTAGACAAAAATAAAAGTTTTTTCTTTCATGAGACAGCTAATCAAGCTTTAGTTTTTGCACCATATAGAACTCTTACATTAAGAAGAGCTAGCTCGGCTAGTTGACAATATTTTAAATAATTTGTTTATCACTTTTTAATCAAGCTTCTAGAAATTTAAAAAAAAAACTATCTTTATTAAATAAAATAATTTTGTCTCAATTTAATATCTACATTTCACCTTTATAAAAAAACAATGTTATAAGCATCATGGCATTTCTTATAAGAAAAGAGGCAAGAATATATGGTCAATAAAAATTTATTTTCAAACCCAATCTTAGGCTAATCAATGGCCAAGAACATTCAAGACTTACTCATGATGATGTAATGCTATAACAAAGTTTCTTATAAACCCATATAAATCCATATAAAATAAATGATTGACTTAAAAATATTCAAAATCTTCATTTTTCATTAATAAAAATGATATTTAGTCATGTTTATCATAGTATCTATGAGAATATTTGAACATTTGATGAATGATGATCCGTCATGATGCCTCACAAAATGAAATTCTCGGTAGAAATTATTTTCTTTCATAATAAATTTATTTTTGGATGAGCTTACATTTATTTCTAAAGTAGATAGGTTATTTATATGCATAAATTTACACCCTGGTAATATGGAAAAATATCATTTCAATCATTGTTTATACTTAAAAATTTCTTAAGTTGAATTTAATTGCCTCAGATGGTTACCAAATATTGCTCTCATAGGTTACNCCTCAAATGGTTACGAAATATTGATCTCATAGGTTAGTCATACAAAGTAAATCTTAGCTATTTCTTCATGTGTGCTCTTCTTATATTTAGAAAGACTTAAATGAGCAACTCATGTAATTATAATAAATATGTACTTAGCATATATTTATTTTATAGCAATATTTTATTAAGTCATATTCAGTAAATTATATATTTGCCTTTAATATACATTTTAATAGAGGGGTTCCACCTATAAATTGGGGGGTCAAAAAGCTTATAATTAATCTCAAACTTGTTCTATCAAGCCATAAAGTATTTATAGACCTTTCTCCATCACATTTTTCACTCTCTCACTTTTCCTCAAATATTTATAGCAAATCTTGTAAGTATGGTATGGGTGTTTAAATATTCTCTTAGAAAGTGATGAGTAAAGATTAATGTTGAGGACTTAAATCCAAGTTTTGTAGCTTTAACATAGAGAACAATAAGATATGAAACCTTTTCTTCTTCAAGTCATATGTCTTCAACAATCTAATACAATTCCAAAGCTTGTTTCTCTAAATTCTCTAGAATTCCTTTTCATCTCATTATCTCTCCATTATATTATTAGTAAGGCTCTAGCATTGAACATAAATAAATTTAAATGCAAAGGCATAGTATGAATTACTCTTTAGCTAATTTGATACCTTTGTTTTAACTACATATAATGATCATATCACACTTATCAACAGGCATTGGAACTTGACAGAGGTGGAGATGGAGAACAAGTATCCCCCCATGAAATTCTGCCCCAACTGGTAAAATGCATCATCTCTCCAATTGCTCAGCTTATTTATAGCCTTTTTTTCAATTAACGTTTTATATATGATAACAATAATTAAAGTAAATTATATTAACTTCTCCAAATGTCTATTTGCCTACATGCAGCAACAACGTCCTCTACCCAACAGAAGATAAGGCCCGAAAAATCTTAATCAATCTCTGCCGTTTTTGCCATTACAGGGTTCTAAACTTTTCATATATCCCCTCCATATATATATAAAGTGAGAAACAACTGGCTCATTGGTGCGGCCCCTGGCATAAGTCCCTCGGGTCGGAGGTTCGAATCCCGTTTCGCGGGTTCTTCGAATCAGAATCAAGCATACTGGGTTTTTAACTCATATAAAGGAATCGATATTTGGTGCCCACTGGACCAAATATCGGTTTCACCTTTTGAAATATATATATGCATAATCTTAGTAATAACTTAGTGAAATAATGAAATATAGGAGGATGTTGAAACCTACATGGTGCATAGAGAAGAAACAAGACCAATCGGGCAGCAGCGTGATGTAGTCCTGCGTGAAGCTTATGCAGATCCCTCTCTACCTCGCGCAAAGGGTCTCAGATGTCCTATCTGTCATCATACAAGAGTTACTTACTTCCTGGTTAGCTCCTCTTAATTATTTTTTTTTTGGACTGTCATTAAGCTTGTTAATCAAAGTCATTATATGTAACCAGCAATTAATATTTTCTGATTACGTTTATGTGGGCATTGCAGGCAAATCCTCAGATCAGCATGGAACGAACCTTTGCCTGCAACAATCCCAGCTGCGGTCATAACTGGAGAGACGATGCTGGAACTAGTCGTTAAAAAAACCATACATAAATATATATATATATATATATATATAGTGAATATATATGTTATATCAGTGAATATGTATATATAGATATATATACATAAATATATATATATATATATAAATAGGGATAAACAAATACTTTTTTATTGGATAGCTGCAAGCTCGTTTAAATTGCTTGATTTCTTTTTTACTTAGTATTTTTATTTGGGGAAATTTACATACATAGCACATAATTTTTTTATGTATATACATATTTGACATTAAAAATTTGATATTTATATTCCGATAATTTGATGTCATAAATTTATGCATGAAAATATGTATTTTAGTTTTAAAAAGATAATGACTATTTTTATTTTAATGTGATGTTAAAGATCTGAGTAGTATGTATGTAAGATATGAAAGAATAGGTGATAGATATGAAATTACATTGGAATTGTGTGGTATGTATGTAAATGCCCAATTTTATTTATTTATCATAAATTTTTATCAAAAAAATATTTGATATTCATGTTAAAGATTTATTGCTATTACATAGTTATATTTTAAGATGTTGATTTTGAGAAAGATTAAAATGGGAAGAAAAATAATATAACAACAATAAAAACAAGCCCTTATCCCACTAAGTGGGGAGGGCTACATGAATCTTTTTCTCCATTATATTCTATTAAGTGTCATATATATTTTTTTTTAATTCAAATAAATTAAGATGATTTTTTGTAGCCCTAGTCTTTTTAGGTCTACCTCTGCCATTCTTAACATCAGTCGAAGCTAAAACATCTGCTCTCCTAATCGGAACATCAGATGGTCAACGTTTATGTGGCCAAACCATCTAAGACGACTCTCTCTCTAATTGTAGTTTAATTATAACAAAATTGACAAGAGGTTGGGCAACAGATGGCGAGCAAATAAAAATTAAATGTCACTTCTTTCACATTATTTTCACGACACATATGTTTCTTAAATTTTTAGATTTAATATTCATGTCTAAGTTTTTTTTTTTTACTTAAAAAAAAAATTATGACAGATTTTTTTGCACAATAGAGACTGTTTCAAAGATTTTCTTACCTTAACAGTCTCGAAGAATGACAAAGACTATTAAGGATGACATATACCAGATCTATAAGTTTTTTTTACAGAAGACTTCTCAGATTTTCCTATACTTGCCTTTGACATGACAAACACTTCCAACTTTTCAGTCCTAACTAAAACTTTATTCAAACATCTTAGATGTTGACATTCCTTAGTGTCATGACACTAAGCTGTATGATATACATTAAAAATTATTCAGGTCACTCATGGAAATTATTACCTTCATAGGTGTTCTTCTAAAGTAGTTTTATTCCAAATTGCTTTTCTAACTTTAGCCATAAAGACTCTCAACGAAGTCACAATCGATGCATAAAGAATATGAGTTGCAACCCCTTCTCTACTTAATGATCAATTTCCTTCTCATAAAAAAGAATCAAAGGGAATAATTTGTCATTTCTCAATGCTTCTTCTAGCCCCAAACTTGATAAGGCGACCCCCATTCTCATAGTTGAATTGATGGTAGCTTTTCTTTGGATGAAGTTGTTACTTATTATTGATGCTTAAATTATTCAACGAGTCATATTCTTCAATAGAGATATGATTGTTGGCCAACTTCAACAACTTCACAAATATCTTCAGACATTACAACCCAAGAGCATAGTGAAACAAACCTTCTCATATGCCCTAAGCAGGTGCATTACGAGCAACTGTAGACTTCAAGTCATCACTTCCAACATCTCAGTTCGCAAAGACCGCCACAACTTGGAGCATTTATGCTAATGCTTGAAAATTCTTCTAAGACCACTAAGCACAAGAATGTTGCATGATGAAGATACATTTAAACTTGAAAAATAAAATTATGACCCTAGAGTGACAAGTTGTTGAACCAATGAATGACTACATGGTTGAAAATATATGCAATCCCCTTATAAGTCTCCAGAGTAAGAATCTAAAATTTCTTAGGTGTCTCAGCTTCAACAATCTTTACTAAGCACACATTCTTCAGCTGCTAACTTCTCTTATTGATTCCTCTTCTCCTCTCCCTCCCCTGATAAAAAAGAGAAGAATATTTATAGTTGGGATGGTACATCTCATCTTTCCCTGATGAATTTGATGTGTGGCATCACTCTAGATAATGACTCCAATGCATCTCTAACCATCATTGTCATCAGCTTATTCTTCTGGTGGACTACACTCCATGACACACTCCATGTTTATTTAATTTTCTTTGCTACTTTATTTGCATCGTGAAAAGCTTTTGCTCTAGTTTGTTGTATGATTCATGCTCATTGCAATTTTAAGGATTATTAATTCTAAATTATCTATTGACTTAAAACACATTGGTAAGAGCCGTAGAAAACAAAGAACACCAAAACAACAAAGGAAATAAGAAATAAAACATTAAGGAATTTAGTAAGTATGGAGTGACTTTTGCAAAAACTTTCAAATCCTATACTCCAAGGTGTTCTTCCCTATTTATAAGCTTGGGTTGATCTAGAGTACATTACATTAATCTTTGCAAAATAAATAGTGAATACATTATTCATAATAAAAAAGTAAAATAGTTGAGCATGTAGTCTTATGACGAGGTTATTATACCAAGCTAGTTCGTTGAACTAATTGATTGAACTGGTCATCTTAATTAATAGGCCAAGTTAATTGGCTGCCTATATGAGCTGAGCTTTTCTTAGCTTGATCAGCAAAACTGACTAACCAAGTTGACCTACTACATTGAGTTGGTAGAAGACACTTGAAACATCATTGGATCTGCTTGCATTAATGCAGTTAAATGCTTTTTTGGCATCTTCTACTTTACTTGAAAGAATTAAACACTTGGCTAATACTCTCTTCCTTATGATACTCCATGCTCTAGAACTCAATGATTTCAGATCTATTTCTCTTTTTAACACTATTAACAAAGTAAAAGCCAAATTGATTGCTCAAATGCTTAATTGTATGTCCTTCCCAACATCATTCAACGTTCCTAGATAGCTTTTTTTTTTATGGTAGAGACATTGCAGATAACGTCATGCTTGCCAAGGAATTTCTTCATGGATTTAATTCTTCTAGTCATCCCAAGAGCTTTTGCACAAAAACTGTCCTCATAAAAGCTCTTGATTGGTTTAATAGAAGCTTAATTTATGATAGATTATAGAGAATGAACTTTACTCCTTTGGTTAATAACTACATTAAGGCTTGAACCTCTATGATAAAATTTTCTATTATTATTAGTGGTGAGCTCAAGGGTTATTTCCCCATATCCTATGGTCTTAGGCAAATATGCCCCTTTTCTCCTTATCTTTTCAACGTCGCCTTGGATGCTTTTTCTAGATGGTTGGATTTACATTGACAGTCACTAGAGGGGAACATTAGTCATCTTCTTTATGTTGACGACTTTTTTTTGGTAAAGCTTCTGCTAAAAAGATTATTTAGTTGGCTTTGGTGCCTTATTCTCTAAATCAACACTATAATTCTCTACATCTGTCCATGAACACAAAAAAGTGTTGTATTGTGATATCTTTGGGTTCAAGAAAAATATTTACCTTGGGAACACTTGAGCAGTACCATTAATTGTGTTATACCTACATTTGTTACTTGTAAGAGGCTTATGAAAAAGCATCAACGTTATCTTAATGGTTGGAAGCAAAAGGCTTTATCATTTGCTGGAAGGCTTCAAGTTCTAAGATACACCATATGGAATTTTTTGTTTTATTGGTTCAAATCTAGCATTATTCTTAAAGGAATTAGGAAGAAAATTACTTCTTTAATGAATAATTATCTTCACTCTAATAATTCCACTAATTGTATGCATTCCATCGCTTGGAGTGCCACCAACAGCCTAAGCATCTTGGAGATTTTGGGCTACCTAATCTTTATACTATCAACTCTTTGTGTAAGGCCAAGGTTATTTGGAGACTTTATAGCTACAACTCTATTATTTCTAATTGGAGCTTTGAAAATTTGGGCTCTGTTTGGTTTAAAATGAAGAATAAGCATTATAATATGTGGAATTGCTTCAGGAAGCTGATTACTACATTTAGAAGAGGCCTCACACTTCATCTCACGACAAAATGTAGATTTTTTTTCTTCTATACCCTTAGTTAGAAGGTACTTCACTTTATGAAAGGTTTGGGGAAAAAGATTTCAGTTGGTTCAACTGTCCAAGGGATTTTTTATTGCTGCACTTTCTTAGAGTTTGCTTCTAGATTCTCTCTACTTCTCAGAACACCCAAAGTGAATGCATTGCTCTCATCTTCAAAATCTTTATAATGGAGACTCTTGTTGTTTGTCCTTGGATGGGTAAAAAATTATATTCTCACAAGAGCACTTATTTTTATTTATATGATGGACTTCCTTTGGCTTCTCGGTATAAAAATAAATGGTTTAAAGGCCACTCCCTCAAATTTGCAACCTTTTTGTGGAAAATTCTGGTTGAGGGGCTAAAAAAAAATGGATATTCTTGCCTCTACAGAAATTTTGGTTTTTGCCCAATGTGTTTTATATCATTACTGCCAAGAGTCGCATTCTCATATATTTTTTTAATGCAATATTGTCTTTAATATCCTAAAGCTCAGTACTTTCTTTGGCCAATTTTCCCATCAATGATGCTTTTTAAGGCAACTAATGGTTTTACTAAAAAGATTAGTTGCACAATTTTCATGAAATTCTTTCTAATTGCAACTAATATCATTTCATATTTTATATGTTTGGAAAGAAATGCTAGGACATTCTACAATTCCTTTAAAACAAATAAAATATTCTTTTTAAAATTTGTGTTGTTGTCAAGGAGAAAAGTAGAGAATGGAAATTCAGGGATGTTGCTCCCTCCCGTATTAAAGAGTTCTTTATGCTATAATGGGTTCCTTGTGGATTTTCTTTCTAGTGGATTAACTTAATGATTTTTTTTCCCTTCTTCTTTGCTTTGTGATGACTGGTTTGGAGAGTTGCGCTTCATTATGAAAGGATGTTTCTATGCCTTCTATATGGACTGATCTTTCTATCTCTATGAGACATGGATTTTTGCTATGGATCTACAATGAACTAAATCATGTTGCTCCCTTGGTGGTTTTTGGTGCTTTAAGATTATCTGCTTCTAGATTACTTTGGTGGACTTCATCAGTTTTCTTCTGTTGGATTACCTTGGGCGAAGCCTCCCATTTTGTACTAGGGAGAACATCTATGCTTTTTTTACTTTTTGTTTATGTTTTACTGTTTTCCCCTTTTCTTTCCTTGGATATCTATTAATTGTGAGTCTTCTCACTTCTGTGATATCTTGTATTTGATCTTTTATTAATGAAAAGTTGGGTGTGGCCCTTAAAATTCACAAAAAAAATAAAAAATCACACCAAAGTTCTCTGGCTATTTTAATATTTTATACATAACATACACATGCATTCTTATATTTGTCATGTGTCTTTAGTCCTAAGTTTTCAATAAGCGATTGATGTGTTGTAGTGTCCACACAAAGCTATTGATTAAAAAATATATAGAATGTGAACTTTTTGGTGCATTTTTAATCACTTATTAAGAATGTTATATTCTATATTACATCAAAGAATAAGATCTTTGATCAAACTTCCACATTTTTTAATGATTTTACGTTAATAACATCACTTTGTTTATTATATTTTTTCTATTGTTGTAGGCTAAGGATAGGGAAAGCCTTGCTGCAGCTTTCCCTGTCGAAACACAAGTTGTGCTCTTAACTGCGAGAAATTCTTAAATTATTTGTGTGGACATGCGGACGTCTGTGTCAGTGGTATGCATCACATGGTACACATTGTCGACCGTACATCCAATAAATCAGACGTAATATTTTCTCCTCAACGCAAGAGGAGAGACATGGATTGAAACTTTGGTTGAAAATTGCTTATTATATTTAAGTAAAATCCAATAATTTATACGAGAGTTTAAATAAATAAAATAAAATAAGGAAGACCTTCAACTTGGAAGCTCCTCTTAAAAACTAGAACTAAATAAATTTTTTTCTTAAATGGCATGACATATTTACCAACTTATTGGTTCATTTACTCCCCTCCTCAACCTTATTCAATACCTCAAAAATATTTACCTAATAATAATAAGCATTATGACAATTATATGAAGATAGAATAAAGTTCTGGTTTATTGAAATTTATATATTGGACCTTTATGGCCTCCAAAATTGACCTTAGCTAGCTTCAGTTGAGATTGTAGAGGGTCTGTCAGGCAATTTTGAAATAATATTTTGATTTTAAATCAACCTATATATTATTTAGCTATCCTAATTGCATTATTTTCAAACCAATGGACCATTTCCTTCAAATTACAAGCTTATTTTATCACCTATTCAAATTCAATACATTTTGTACTCCATATTAGTACAAGAAAACCTTAGCATTGCTTTTAGAATTTTAGCCAAAGGTACAAAAAAATCTTAAGGAGAGCTTGTTAATTAAAGGGCCTGTTTGGGGCATCTTTTTCATTGTTTTAATTATCAAATTGCCATCACAACTATATTAAGATACTATTTTATTATTATTTTCTAAAAAATTATGGTGATGCACTGCATTTTATAATAAGATTCGTTAAAGTGTGATAGCTATAAAAAAATATTGAAAAAGATAACAGTTCTGATGCTTATAAAAACTTTCGAAAATGTTACATTTTTCCACGGAAAAAACTTTACAAACATTTAACTTTAGCAAAAGTTGCAGCTGCTCAAAACAGATTATAACTCATCTCTATTTCGATCTTTAGTTTTGCTACTTATCTCTTCACAGAATAGGTCAATGTGTAGGACTATTCTTTTATTATTTTTATTCAAACTTTTATAAATGCATTTTTTGTTAGGCCTTCTAGGCAAGGCATAGAGGTGGTGCAAATGCACTTGATAAACATAAGAGTATGATTCTCATTTGTCAAAATTATTGTATGAGTTTTTCTACCTACTTCAAGTGAAAAAGTATTGGTTTGAGTAAAAGGATTCTTTGGTTGAATCACAAAACTAAATATGCATAGGATTTTTTTAAATCAAATCACATAAAAATTATACTTTCTCTTTGATTTACTCTTTTACAAAATGTTGATTTTAATTTCAAATTTATTTTCTTCTAATATAATTCTTTATAACAAGGGACTATTTAAAATACAAAATTTTAAAATACAAAATTTAGTCTCCTTCTTTGGTGACATGTAAAAACAATTTAAGTCTCCTTCTTTGGTGACATGTAAAACAGCAATTCGTGTCAAAATGCCCACTTCATATTTGGCATTACTCTCAATGTTAGATATTTCGAAATTCATAAGTATGCATAAATATTGTGGGAATGCACTATTAGAATGGTTCATAAGAGACCAAAATTTTTGCATAAAATTATCATAAAGAGAAAAATTAAGGGGACAAGTCCGAATGAAATGATCAACTATATAAAGAGAGATCATATTGATCCCTTCCTTTTCTCATGAGAAAAAAATTATGATGTAAAAAAACAAAATTACGATCTTTTTGTGATTGTATTTGATAATGTTAAATATGCATTGAAAAATGATGATTACTGGGCAATAAACAACAAGTTATGGTGTTAAAAGAATGTTAGATAGATGATAATAAATAAATCGTAATAATTAGCCAAAGATAATAGAAAGACAATAGTTAGATAATGATAGTTGTTAGTGGCGATCATTGGTGTCAATCATCTAGCAAGACTCTAAAGTTATTTAAATCTCTAAGCTCTCTCTTGTTTAGTCCATGTCCCCTTTCATGTGAATAATATGGTCTATTTATAGCTTTTTAATTGCATGTTGATAATTTTTTTCAAAATCTTAAATCACTCTATCAATGATTCATGTTAATTTAAGTGTCTAAAGATCTCAAATTTAAGTAATCTTAAGCATAGTATGAAATCCATTTTAACATTTTTATTCTCGTCTTTTTCGAATGATGCTTGAAGTTTGAGCTTGAACTCATCCATGACTTCAATTCTCATTTTAATTTCCTCAATCGATTTATACTCATTTCTAAGTTTCATCCATTATAGATAGGTGATATTTCAAGGCCGCCATCAAATCTTCAATCTTGACTCATATGACACTCTAAGTATCGACACAATTGAAGTGAGATCCTCCCCTTAATGAAAGCTCTTATTACTTTTTCCATTGGTTCAAATTCTCAAATTCTTCTATTCTTTTCTCTAGTTTAATAAATAGCATCAATAACTCCTTAATAGGTGAAGCATGGACTACTAGTGGGAAACATGTCTTTAGATCATAAATTTATGACGAGCAATGTTCAAAATATCATCAAGTATCTGATACAACCCACTACAGAAGATACATAGGCCAAGACTATAAGAAACCTTAAAGACCTCTAATCCCATCAATAAAGTGTTTATACTAAAGTAGATCAAAGCTTAGTCAAAATCACCCTCTAACTAATAAAAGCTTTTTTGCCTTCACAGAGGGAGACTTTAAATGCGTGTATCCAAGGTTCACCATTTGTGTTTATCATTTTAATCACATTTGTCTTACTTTTTTAGGTCACCTTAGCTTCATTAATTGATACACTTTCCCATGGAGAAAAAAAAATATGTTGATCTCATAGGAGGAAACCAATTTTATAGGAAGAACTCTTCTCAAAGAGGCTCAACATCAATACATAGTTTTTGACATCATTCTAGTTTGAAATCTTTAAAGTAGTCATCACCATTGCTACTTTGTAGTTGAAGGTGCGCCAAATATTTTTTTTAAGATAATCATCTAATGGATGAATTTCTCCTCATCAATAATAAAAAACTCATTTCATATATTTAGTATATGGCTCTCCAAAATGGCATTCCCTTTCATATCTAATCATTAAGGAATATATTGAAATCATAATGTATCCTAAAGTTCACGTTAATATTTGTAGGTAATTCTCTTATAATCTTGTACGTTAAAATATGGAAAAGTTGCTATGATTTAGCTGAGCTCACCAACTAATAACAAAATCTAAAATTAAAACTTCAAAAAACTAAATTGGTGCTCAAGAGGGAACAATCCTAACAACTTCAAGAGTCACTTTTTTTATGAATAAAGTTGATAACATGAATCATGGCCTTTCATCTCCATGAATTATTCATATTTGTTTATATAGATGTTTGGTTATAAAATCTTACATTTAAGGATTGTCGGCAGTTTCATCTTGATCAAAAACCAAGTTGTTGAATAGATAAAAAAACATTTAATCCTCCAATCATTCACCTATATTTCAAAACTAATAGCATTTATGAATTTCAAAGAAAATAATACAAAAGTTTCCTTAAAACCCATGATAGTAAATATGGGCCAAATGAACTTGGCCTTCAACTCTTGAAGAAAGAAAATAGACGTTAAAGGAGTGGTGAAGAAGCTTAGCATTACTTTGGTGTGAATTGGATTAGGGAACCAATCAATCCTAGGAACCTAACAGTGAAGTGATCATTTAGATGTGGCTCTTCTTCTAAAGACTTCACAACCTTATTTTTCATAGAGAAACTAAATCTTTAATTACCTTTGGAACAATATTCTAGACTATCATCCAAGGAAGCAAATATTACTAAAATGGAAGGAGAAGACACAGGAAGAAGGGGGAAGAAGAAGCTGAAACACAATGGAAGCTCAAGATATTGGAAATCCAAGAATGCTCAAGATATAAGAGTGTATAATAAAAAAGAGGCTTAAAAGTAAATCCTATTTATAGGAAAATAATAGAAGGCCTCCACTACCTCACACTACTTCATGTGATCATTCCAATAAGATTACCCATCAAATCCTAATATCTCCTTGATTTCTTTATTTCGTCAAGTATCCACTATATAAGACCAAACAACACAAAAACTTTAATTTGTTCCACACTAGCAAGAACCAACTTCCCAATACAGGTGGACAGCCCAATAAAGAATGACTACCCAACAAATGAATGATGTCAATATAAGCTATCTTCTTCTAAAAGTGTAACTACAACCTAAATCTTGACTTCATAATTGTAAAGTTGAGTTCAAGAATAAATAATGAACATTAAGATATAAATTTGTCATCATAACAAATTTACAAATTAGATTTTATTTGGATAAAACTATCATTGCATTGAAGTTCAAGGCAAAGAAAATACAATAAAAAATTGAAAATACGAAAACAAAAAATTAATTCAAAAGAAAAAACTTTCCTAATATTTTTTTTCCTAATAAATTCTCTAGAAGAACTTAAAGAAGTTATAGCATCACTGAACTCATCATATGACAACATCACAACTCCTAACAAATTATGGAACCTTAGCTCAAGAACCACTTCTCTAAGAATGTTGATACTCTAGTTTTACTCGAACATTGCTAGAAAATAACATAGAATCATTAAGTAAGATTCTATGAACTTCCACATTAAAATAATAACCATCTTCAACTTATCCATTAGTAGCTAAACTTCTTTAATTAGCTCATGGAGCAGCTCAACAGGGTGAAAACAACACAATTTGATTTCAAATGCATTTATATGCAACCTCTTGATTCCTCCAACAGCCTCAAACTCAATTGTTAGTTTCTTATTCTCTCCTTTTCAACTTCAATGTCAACTTGAAAGTTAGTCATCAGGTTCTCCAGTAATTGAATCTTTACAAGTTGCTACTGCCATCCATGCTCCCTTTAAATGACTTTAAGGCATAAAAATTCATATCATTACCTACTACTCTCAAAAATAAAGATTTTCGATTTTTTCTTCATTAAATGTCACAACTTTCAATGGAGATCGTTGCTCATTGACATCACAAACAATTTTAACGCAATGGTCAATTCCCACAAATGTATCAATTTAACTTATTGGTAAATTAATCATAGTAGCACCTTCATTATTATAGATTTCTATAACAAATAAAAAACCCCTTTTAAACTTGGAGATTCCTGCAACAACTAATCACTCAATTAGAAATCATTTTCTTAATCACCTTTTATTTTTTTCATCATTTCATTTTTTATATCTTCCAAGGGAAACCACAAAAAATAAAGACCCCCTACAACCATCATATCTATATTTGGGCTGACTCTTTGGACCCATGTCTTAACTTATCAGATACATTAGAGCTATAACTGAAAATCAAATAGCAATGATAGAAGTTAAACTAATGAAATCTTTGAAATCAACTTCAAATTTTTTAATTGATGAAAAGACTAATATTTATTGAACATTCAAAGGCCTCACAAAGGAATGTCAAAGATTATATCTAGCATAGCTAGGATTTTGGTTCTTTATAATCATTTTTTTAATTTATCTTTACTGTACAAAAGAGCAAAAAATTCCATGAACTTATATATTAACACTCATGTGTCAAGTTAATAAATTTATCATGAAAATCTATACTAATTGGGACAAAAATTAAATAAAACTTAAGAGAAACCTTTCTACTTGCAAGAAAATAAACTACCCATGCTAATATTGCNATTAACTTCAAATTTTTTAATTGATGAAAAGACTAATATTTATTGAACATTCAAAGGCCTCACAAAGGAATGCCAAAGACTATATCTAGCATATCTAGGATTTTGGTTCTTTATAATCATTTTTTTTATTTATCTTTACTGTACAAAAGAGCAAAAAAATCCATGAACTTATATATGAACACTCATGTGTCAAGTTAATAAATTTATCATGAAAATCTATACTAATTGGGACAAAAACTAAATAAAACTTAAGAGAAATNACTTATATATTAACACTCATGTGTCAAGTTAATAAATTTATCATGAAAATCTATACTAATTGGGACAAAAATCAAATAAAACTTAAGAGAAACCTTTCTGCTTGCAAGAAAATAAACTACCCATGCTAATATTGAAAATACATTGTCTCCTGCAGCAAGTTTAAATCAGAATATCATCATCAAATGTTTTACATTTCTAACAGCTTAACATGATCATATGTGCACTGCAACTGCAACGAATTAAACAAGCAAAAATTACAAAAATAAGAATAAAATCCCGAAATGCATCATGATATTTCCTAAGCAAAACAATTTTATCCAAAAAATATATATATTTGCATGCAATAACTATCATCATATTAAAAAAAAAATCTGATTTTGATGAAAAAGCATTAATCATATAAACACTAAGAAGACAAAGAAATCAACGTAGCACAATTAGTTTGTCTCTGCTCATGCAGCTGAGATGTTATTAGCTGCTCTTACTTCATTATCATATCAAAGCAAAAACAAATTTAAAAAAANCCTAAGCAAAACAATTTTATCCAAAAAATATATATATTTGCATGCAATAACTATCATCATATTAAAAAAAAATCTGATTTTGATGAAAAAGCATTAATCATATAAGCACTAAGAAGACAAAGAAATCAAAGCAGCACAATTACTTTTTCTCTGCTCATGCAGCTGAGATGTTATTAGCTGCTCTTACTTCATTCTCATATCAAAGCAAAAACAAATTTTTAAAAAATATATATAAAAATTTACGAAATAAAATCCATTAAATGAAGAAAAGCAGATAATTAAGATGCTAGAAAATTATTTTCATGAATTTTTTTTCTCATTTTAAGCATGCATTTATCTTCCAAAAATATAATCTTTATAGCCTCACTCACCACCTCCNCATATTGAAAAAAAATCTGATTTTGATGAAAAAGCATTAATCATATAAGCACTAAGAAGACAAAGAAATCAACGTAGCACAATTGATTTTTCTCTGCTCATGCAGCTGAGATGTTATTAGCTGCTCTTACTTCATACTCATATCAAAGCAAAAACAAATTTTAAAAAATATATATATAAATTTACGAAATAAAATCCATTAAATGAAGAAAAGCAGAGAATTAAGATGCTAGAAAATTATTTTCATGAATTTTTTTCCTCATTTTAGTCATGCATTTATCTTCCAAAAATCTAATCTTTATAGCCTCACTCACCACCTCTATTCCCCGCAGAACCATGCATGCGTGAGAAGCAGAGAAACAAACTACAGCGAACGAAATACCGCCACGTGTACAATCGAAATAGGTCCCCGTGCGGTACGTTGCACCGCGGGAACTATTCACATCTGGAGCCAACGAGCCAGCTGGGTANACGAAATACCGCCACGTGTACAATCGAAATGGGTCTCAGTGCGGTACGTTGCAGCGCAGGAACTATTCACATATGGAGCCAACGAGCCAGCTGGGTAGGGTTAACGACACCAGGAATATGGACACCATCCGTCTTAAGCAGATACGCCACCTCCTCATACGCCTTAGCGATCCGCGCGGAGCCGGACCGGTCGATCTCGACTGAACCGGATTGGCCCGAACCGCCACCCGGTTCGGACCGCCCGGGGGGCCACATCTTTCCGAACAACGTACCCTTGGTGAGGAACTCGTGGGCTAAGTACCCGGCGAGCAGCCGGTTCGTCGCCGGCGAAGAATCCCCGGCAGCCGGTTCGGTTTTCGCCGCCGCAACAGTAGCCGTCGGATCTCTTTCCTTCCGCTTCCTCGAGATCGGATGGACGTGGCCCGACATCTCCCGCCACGTCAGCAAGAAGTTTTAAAATTGTTTGGAATAAAAAAAATCAGGAAAACCAAAAACGTAAAATTGACGAAATTGAAGGGCAGATTTGGAAACTAGATATTAAAATTAAAAAAAAAGGGGGGATTTTGAAGAGAATGCGAGGTCGATCGCATAGGGAGGGGAGCACGAGAAAAAAATCGCAGAAAACAGCGAGATCGGCGGCGCGGCGGCGTACGGGAGGCGGCGGCCGGCGGAGCACGGCGAGATGGAAAATAGATGGGTTTTAGATAGGAGAAGATAGAGAGCAAAAGAACGAAAAAGCTTAGAGATTTGGGGGCATAGAAGAAAGAGAGATTATTANAATCGCAGAAAACAGCGAGATCGGCGGCGCGGCGGCGTACGGGAGGCGGCGGCCGGCGGAGCACGGCGAGATAGAAAATAGATGGGTTTTAGATAGGAGAAGATAGAGAGCAAAAGAACCAAAAAGCTTAGAGATTTGGGGGCATATAAGAAAGAGAGATTATTTTAGACCGTCGCCGGACTATATAAGGTGTGGTCTACGTTATATAACCATACTATCCACAAATATTACGAGATTGCCACCGCATGAGTCAAAAATGCCCCTGTTTTCTAATATCATTTGGTGTAGGGTAGATGGGCATATTCGTCATTTGTTATTATAGAAATTATAGATAACTGTAAACTCTGCGCGGTAAAGAAAAGGACAAGCGAAACAATTAATAGAGTAAGGGTACTTTTGTCTTTTTGAAGGGAGAGCGATGTTGCTTGTGGGGGCAATTTAGTTTACTGTCATCCGTCTGATGAAGAAATGACGGCTGATTGCGGTGGGGTAGGCACCATCTCCTAAAGAAGTAAGCTATGGCATTTTCGTGATTAATGAAAGGAATAGGGTGAAAGGAAACGAGGGAAGGGGGTTAAACTGGGAAAATAGGAAGAAGAATCTTGTTAGTGGTCCACCAAGAACGCATTCGGAGTTCAATGGCCAGGATTGATCCACGTGGCGTCAGATGATGGAGCGGCGAATAGGAGTGTGTTAATAGGTGGGAAACATATTTCGCGCCGGTTTGGTGAGGCCTTCATGGGAAGGTAATAGGAAATATTTTCGTGGACCGGAACGATCGGTCCAGGGGTTAAGAATGTCGGTCCGGTTCACGAAAAATGTATTGGAAGGTAGTGAGCAACGATCTGGACCGTCTGATTATTGATAAAGTGATCCAACGGATGAGTTGATGTTAGGTTAGTAATCGAGTAATCAAGTTCTTAAGTATATGGATACGAGACATTGGATCATGCACATATTTAGGAGAAATTGATATTATGTCCAGTACATTGAACATGCTGATGGCGATGTGAATCACACCACGTTGTGCGGCATGATGTGATCCACGTTGTCATCTGCAAGTCCGTTGTCCACTTGTAATATTTTCTCCGTCTTTAAGACTCTTTTCAAGTCTCAGTTTAAAAAATGAAAATATTACTTTCAGACGTCCGCACGTCTGCCCTTCCTCATGTCCGGACAGCGCCGATGGGCATGGCGATGGCGCCCGACAGTTGGCCGTTCAGACGTGCAGTGGTCAGACGTAAATTTTCTCCAGTTTACAAGGATGAAACTAGTATTCTTTTTTAAAATCAACAAATTTATCAAATCTTAGTATAATAATCAATTCTTATCGTTGACAAAAATATTAACATTCAAAGTCAACTACAAGCAGTATGAAAGATAAATTTTTTAATAGCGTGGGCATAAAGTATTTTCTTCAAATTTTTCCTNATATATATATATATATATCAATAAAGCCAAAATCATGAACAAATTTTTATGATGTAGATATTTTTATAAAATTTAAATGTCAAATCATCTTGGAGAATTTTGTGTGTGAATTTAAAATAAATGAAATAATTTTTCTTAATATTTATTTATTTATTTATAATCAAATTAATTAAATATTGTGAAAACTTCTTTTAAAGTTCTCATTTTTTTAATCAATTTGATAAGCATGGCATGTGCATGCACTTCATATATATATAAAACAGAGCTTAAGGCCCATGCCCCCTCAGGTCTCCCTTATCTTCTTTCGCCTATAAAGTTAGCATATCAAGCATATCAAGCTTCCTTAAACTCTGCTTAAAAAATGCTGGCAAAAAACCTCCTATATCTTGCAGGGCGGAACAAGTATTTTTTTTTATAGGGAACAAACTGTCCTGCTCGACACAACGTGAGAAAGTGGTATTTTAGAAGAGGCAAAACTGATATTTCTGAAGAGACAAAAGACCAAATTGTCATCAAATATAAGTTAAAATCTGAATTTGAGGGTGGGCGGTTCAATTGCCCCCCTGAAACTCGACTTGGGCGTGCCCTTGATATCTTGGCTTAAAGATGGCAAGAAACATCTACTTAAACTAATGAGTGAGACATTTGATTTGCAATGGGGAGCATAAAATTACTCAAATCATTCACACAAATCACTAAAAAACAAGTTTGAGAAAATATGAGAGCAAGGAAATTGGTAGGCAGAGTGCTTGGATTGCCTTATTTCTATCATCAAGTAGATCCACTCACTTGTTCAACATCAATGACGCACAAGCATAGCAGTTTTGCATGGATTAGCAGGCTACTCTGGCGCCATAGCAATAAAGGCATTAAGATTTCTTAAACACCCTCTAATTAAGCCAGTCCAAACTTGGGGTATGATTGCCATACGTCTTGGATTTCATAAAGGTTCAAATGTTTCACAAATGTATTTGGTTAATTGGCATAATCATCCATGCAATGCAATGATCATTTTGTGGTTAAACATAATGTTTGGAGAACACTGGCTTCAAATCTTGATGATCGCTCAAATTCTCTTAAAATTGATTCATTAGAGAGCTTTAAATTAAATTAGAATATGCTTCTTTAATATATCATATGAAATGAAATACCAAATTTCATTCAAAATTAATGGAGAAATTAGTTTTATTCTTTTCACCTAAAAGTTTTTTTGCTTATATTGATGTTGTAGTCTATCCTCACTAATACACTGAAGGAAAAAGCGTTATAACTACAACCACTTGCAAAACCGACGGTTTAAATTTTCATTGGTAAAAATATTCTATTTTTCGAAGGTTTTACGATGGCTTATGTAGTGGAGTTATTTCCGACGACATAGTAATAAGACATACCGTCGCTTATTAACAGTAGATTAGTTTTCGACGGTTAAGTGTGGTCAAGATGAGAATGTTTAGGTGTATGAATGACTTAACACTTAGAGATAAAATGTGAAATGAATATATCCATGAAAAGGTTAGTGTAGCCCTTGTGGCGGCAAAATTAGGGAGAGACGTTTTTGATGGTTTGGTCACATTAAACGTCTACCATCTGATGATCCAGTTAGGAGAGTATATGTTTTAGATTTGATTTATATTAAGTAAGGCAGAGGTAAACCTAGAAAAACTTGGGCATATTGTATAAAATTTGATCTTAATTTATTAGAATTGAGTGAAAATATGACACTCAATAGGACGCAATGGAGAAAATAATTCATGTAGCCAACCCCACTTAGTGGGTTAAAGGCTTGTTGTTGTTGGTGGTGAAACCTGCAATGCTCTATGACACAGAATATTGGCCTTTAAAAGAGAAGAATAAAAAGTGATGCCGAGATGAGAATGCTTAGGTAGAGGAGTGGCTTTTCACTTAGAGACAAAATGCAAAATGCTTATATCTATGATAGGATTTGTATAGCTCCTGTGGTAGACAGAATTAGTGAGAATCAACTTAGATGGTTTGTTCACATTGAACGTTGACCATCTCATGATCCAGTTAGGAGAGTAGATGTTTTAGATTCGATTTTTGTTAAGAAAGACAGAGGTAGATTTAGAAAAACTTGGGCATGTTGAATAATAAATAATCTTAATTTATTAGAATTTAATAAAAATATGACCCTCAATAGGATGCAATAGAGAAAAAGGATTCATGTCCCCACATGTTGGAATAAAGGTTTGTTGTTTAGTTGTTGTAAAGAAGTTGAAGCATGTGGGATTTAGTAAATCCTACTAAAGCCACCAAATGATTTCTTTATATTTAATAGGATTTAATTATTAACATACCAAATAGTTTTCGGGATTTAACCCCTTCAAGATTGCGTAAATCCTGTTAAAGATTTCATAAATCCGATTTTACAAGATTCACGCAATCTTATTCAAACTAAATCCTACTTGCAACCAAATAGCCCCTATAGAAAGAATTTAACTAGGGGTTGTTTGGTTCAGGATTTATACGGGATTCAGCTAAATCTTGCCAAATGACAGAAAATGCCTCCGTAAATTCTTCAGGTTCTTAAACTCCATTTTTACTTCATTTTGTGTTAAATCGGAAATTACCAAAAAAAATTAAGAAGTAGGATTTATGGGATTTAAAGAGGTTAAAGCTTGTTGGATAAATCTATTAAAAACAATTAATAATTTGAATTAGTAAATCTGGATTTATTAAACGGATAACAATAAGTGCTTGAAAATTAATTTTGGATCAAATTTTTTTTTTAACCGACCTCTCATCGATCGAAATTGTTTTGTTTAACATCATATTGATGTTAAGTGTGTTGAAGATCATTAAATCGATTAAGTCATCTCTTTCTAATATTATTTTTACTTTGTAATTTTATGTTTTCAATTCCAGTACTTTGTAGATTACATGTGAACACCATTTATGGCTGGGTGAGGATGTGTTTGCCGCATTGCTAAAAGCCCGTGACTCTGACTAGTTTTAGAGAAAAATGGAGTAGGCAAAGCTGAATTGCTACTCTGACTGCGAGAGAATAGGGGCCTCAAAGCACTCCGGTGGAGCCCTCCAACGGAAGTATAAGAGGAGGCTGGTAAAAAATTTCTTGGCATTAAATATTAAATGTATGCTAACTTTTTTCATTAGACTGACATATACTGGAGAAAGGACGGGAACCAACTGCTGCAGAGTTACATGAGCGTACCCACAGGCGGCAGTCGAAGCAGTCCTGGGAGGAGAGCATATCACAGGAAACCCTGGCAATTGACAAAATTATTAAGTATAAAGTTCAAATAAATATTAAAATTTATTCAGTCTTTCACTTTATTTAATCACACTTTTTTGTAGGAGGCCTTACTAAGGCTCAAGAACAACCAATCTCAACAGTACGTCTACGGCTCGGGCACATCTCAAGATTCTTCTGAGTATGACATTTAGAGGGTGGCTATCAGTGAGAAGAAGAAGGGCAGGGTCTACGGGTTGGCATCCCAGGCGTCGACCTATGATTCTTGCCTGGCCTCTATCACATATGGTGCATCCATTTCCACTTCGCAAGAGGGGGAGATGCATCTCGAGGTTGCTGCCCAGGTCACCTCTTTGAGATTGAAGATGAGAGCAGAGATCAAAGTGGAGCTGTGTTCGAAACTGGATAAAGAGAAAGAGCCAGTGCAGGATGAGGGTGAGGATAATGATGAGGAGAAGATGACACAAGATGATGGGGAGAATGAGTAGGCTTTTTTTTAGTTGTATATGAAACAATTTATTGTTAGAAAACATTAGTTTTATTGTGCAGTTGTATATTTTGTTTGCTTTAAATACAGTCAATTTTCTTTTATTTAAGTATATGATTTATGTGTATGTTAGTTTTGTTACCGTGTTATGTTGTGTTTTGAGTGATCTATTACGATTGCAGGTGTGTAGATTGTGGATTTGAAAGATGACTTTATTTTTTTTTTCTGATGGTACATGTTTTCGACGGCTTATCGACGGTTTTATGACAGTTTATCAAATAAGCGATGGTTTTTTAACAGTCTATTGAACAAGCGACGTTTGTGCAAAGTATTGTACTTTCATTATGGAGAACTGTGTCAGTAAATTCTCATGGTTAACCAGCGGCTTGGCGACTATTTACTGACATAATCACGATACTTTTTCGACGGAACTGCAACATTTTTCACACGGATGTTTTCGTTGGTTATACAACCGACAGTCAAGCTACGATTAAACATGAAATGTTTTTGAATCTATAGTGATCGTTACGGTACATCGGTTACCCGTCGGTTAATGTAAACTGTTGTTAAATTTGTCGGTAACTTAATTAGTTACACGCATTTTTTCCATGTCAACTTTGTGCAGTTAAACCATCAGTAAATATATTAATTACGGTTTATCTATTATTATCAACGGTTTATTTAACCATCGGTAACACACTAAATTCTTGTAGTGATAATGATAATGTTTTAACCCTTTGAAAATGTTATTTTCTTGGACCAAGGTTAATGATTCAAAATAAGCCTAAATAAAAACAAATTAGCTCAATTATAGACTTCTTTGTGGAATAAAATTCCAATTTTGTCCTCCCATATTTTATCTATGAATGTGTTGTAATTCTTTCTTTATTGAGCCACTTAGGCAAACTTTTGCCATCTTATATTTATTTAACAAGTTAATTAGGTCATATATTGGAAACAAATTAGATTGAAACATAAAATTCTATCTATCTCTAAATTCTCCTTAATTATTATTCTCTTTTTTTTTCCATCCTTTTTCATCTCTTCTTTTTTTTCGTCAAATTTTGATCATGGGATTTTTTGATACACGAAGAAATGCTCGATCATGAGTCCACCATCATATTCTTTCTTTTTTCTTCTCTATGCACATAAATATTTAAATTTTCACACATCATATATCATATATATATATACATTATTATTTTTCACCCTAAGTAGAACTTAAAAATGCCAACATCACTAAATTTGAGACATAATCAGTACAAACCTTATTCATTATTTCTTCCAGAGCAATACTTAACATAACAATTGTTTAAATCACCAATAAAATGAGCTTAACATAGCATTGGTAATGCATCCTAAGAGATTTAAAAAAAAATTATGATTTAAATTATTACAGAGATAACCATAATCTTTTCAAAGGTTAACCAAAAGGATGAGGGAGGCCATCCAAGTCNGTACAAACCTTATTCATTATTTCTTCCAGAGCAATACTTAACATAACAATTGTTTAAATCACCAATAAAATGGGCTTAACATAGCATTGGTAATGCAACCCAAAAGATTTAAGAAAAAAAATTATGATTTAAATTATTACAGAGATAATCATAATCTTTTCAAAAGTTAACCAAATGGACGAAGGAGGCCATGCAAGTAGACTCATTCCATGCCCTCCACACCAAAGCTTAAACCCACCCACCACCTCCATGACNACGAAATACCGCCACGTGTACAATCGAAATGGGTCTCAGTGCGGTACGTTGCAGCGCAGGAACTATTCACATCTGGAGCCAACGAGCCAGCTGGGTTGGGTTAACGACACCAGGAATATGGACTCCATCCGTCTTAAGCAGATACGCCACCTCCTCATACGCCTTAGCGATCCGCGCTGAGCCGGACCGGTCGATCTCGACTGACCCGGATTGGCCCGAACCGCCACCCGGTTCGGATCGCCCGGGGGGCCACATCTTTCCGAACAACGTACCCTTGGTGAGGAACTCGTGGGCTAAGTACCCGGCGAGCAGCCGGTTCGTCGCCGGCGAAGAATCCCAGGCAGCCGGTTCGGTTTTCGCCGCCGCAACAGTAGCCGTCGGATCTCTTTCCTTCCGCTTCCTCGAGATCGGATGGACGTGGCCCGACATCTCCCGCCACGTCAGCAAGAAGTTTTAAAATTGTTTGGAATAAAAAAAATCAGGAAAACCAAAAACGTAAAATTGACGAAATTGAAGGGCAGATTTGGAAACTAGATATTAAAATTAAAAAAAAAAAGGGGATTTTGAAGAATGCGAGGTCGATCGCATAGGGAGGGGAGCACGAGAAAAAAATCGCAGAAATACGGCGAGATCGGCGGCGCGGAGGCGTACGGGAGGCGGCGGCCGGCGGAGCACGGCGAGTTAGAAAATAGATGGGTTAGACAGGAGAAGATAGAGAGCAAAGAAACCAAAAAGCTTAGAGATTTGGGGGCATAGAAGAAGAGAGATTATTTTAGACCGTCGCCGGACTATATAAGGTGTGGTCTACGTTATATAACCATACTATCCACAAATATTACGAGATTGCCACATCATGAGTCAAAAATGCCCCTGATTTCTAATATCATTTGGTCTAGGGTAGATGGGTATATTCGTCATTTGTTATTATAGAAATTATATATAACTGTAAACTCTGCGCGGTAAAGAAAAGGACAAGCGAAACAATTAATAGAGTGAGGGTACTTTTGTCTTTTTAAAGGGAGAGCGATGTTGCTTGTGGGGGCAATTTAGTTTACTGTCATCCGTCTGATGAAGAAAGGACGGCTGATTGCGGTGGGGTAGGCAAAATCTCCTAAGGAAGTAAGCTATGGCATTTTCGTGATTAATGAAAGGAATAGGGGTGAAAGGAAACAAGGGAAGGGGGTTAAACTGGGAAGNCTTGTGGGGGCAATTTAGTTTACTGTCATCCGTCTGATGAAGAAAGGACGGCTGATTGCGGTGGGGTAGGCACAATCTCCTAAAGAAGTAAGCTATGGCATTTTCGTGATTAATGAAAGGAATAGGGGTGAAAGGAAACGAGGGAAGGGGGCTAAACTGGGAAAATAGGAAGAAGAATCTTGTTAGTGGTCCACCAAGAACGCATTCGGAGTTCAATGGCCAGGATTGATCCACGTGGCGTCAGATGATGGAGCGGCGAATAGGAGTGTGTTAATAGGTGGGAAACATATTTCGCGCCGGTTTGGTGAGGCCTTCATGGGAAGGTAAAAGGAAATATTTTCGTGGACCGGAACGATCGGTCCAGGTGTTAAGAATGTCGGTCCGGTTCACGAAAAATGTATAGGAAGGTAGTGAGCAACGATCTGAACCGTCTGATTATTGATAAAGTGATCCAACGGATGAGTTGATGCTAGGTTAGTAATCGAGTAATCGACTTCTTAAGTATATGGATACGAGACATTGGATCATGCACATATTTAGGAGAAATTAATATTATGTCCAGTACATTGGATATGTTGATGGCGATGTGAATCACACAACGTTGTGCGGCATAGTGTGATCCACATTGTCATCTGCAAGTCCGTTGTCCACTTGTAATATTTTCTCCATTTTTAAGACTCTGTTCAAGTCTCAGTTTTAAAAAAAAAAATATTACGTTCAGACGTCCGCACGTCCGCACGTCTACACTTCCTCACGTCCGGACGGCCGCCGATGTGCATGGCGATGGCGCCCGGCAGTTGGCCGTTCGGAGGCCGGACGTAGATTTTCTCCAGTTTACAAGGATGAAACTAGTATTCTTTTTTAAAGTCAACAAATTTATCAAATCTTAGTATAATAATCAATTCTTATCGTTGACAAAATTATTAACATTCATTACCAACTACAAGCAGTATGAAAGATAAATTTTTTAATAGCGTGGGCACAAACTATTTTCTTCAAATTTTTCCTCCTCTTTTCATCCAAGCATGAGATTGGGATTGGAATATTATATATATATATATATATTTATATTTATTTATTTATTTATTTATTTATTTAAATATGTCAATAAAGCCAAAATCATCAACAAATTTTTATGATTTAGATATTTCTATAAAATTTAAATGTCAAATCATCTTCGAGAATTTTTTATGTGAATTTAAAATAAATGAAATAATTTTTCTTATTATTTATTTATTTATTTATAATCAAATTAACTAAATATTGTGAAAAATTCTTCACGGCATGTGCACGCACTTCATATATATAATAAACAGAGCTTTAAGGCCCATGCCCCCTCAGGTCTCCCTTTATCTTCTTTTGCCTATAAAGTTAGCATATCAAGCATATCAAGCTTCCTTAAACTCTGCTTAAAAACATGCTGCCAAAAAACCTCCTATATCTTGCAGGGCGGAACGAGCATCTCTTTTACAGGGAACAAACTGTCATCTTCGACCCAACGTGAGAAAGTGATAGTTTAGAAGAGACAAAACTGATATTTCTGAAGAGACAAAAGACCAATATGTCATCAAATATAAGTTAAAATCTGAATTTGAGGGTGAGCGGTTCAATTGCCCCCCTGAAACTCTACTTGGGCCTGCCCTTGATATCTTGGCTTAAAGATGGCAAGAAACATCTACTTAAACTAATGAGTTAGACATTTGATTTGCAATGGGGAGCGTAAAACTACTCAAATCATTCATACAAATCACAAAAAAGCAAGTTTGAGAAAATATGTGAAGAAGCAAATTGGAAGTCAGAGTGCTTAGATTGCCTTATTTCTATCATCAAGTGGATCCACTCACTTGTTCAACATCAATGACGCACAAGCATAGCAGTTTTGCATGGATTAGCAGGCTACTCTGGCGCCATAGCAATAAAGGCATTAAGATTTCTTAAACACCCTCTAATTAAACCAGTCCTAACTTGGGCTATGATTGCCATACCGTCTTGGATTTCATGAAGGTTCAAATGTTTCAGAAATGTATTTGGTTAATTGGCATATCATCCATGCAATGCAATGATCATTTTTTGGTTAAACATAATGTTCGGAGAACACTGGCTTCAAATCTTGATGATCGCTCAAATTCTCTTAAAATTGATTCATTAGAGAGCTTTAAATTAAATTAGAATATGCTTCTTTAATATATCATATGAAATGAAATACCAAATTTCATTCAAAATTAATGGAGAAATTAGTTGTATTCTTTTCACCTAAAAGTTTTTTTTGCTTATATTGATGCTCTAGTCTATCCTCACTAATACACTAAAGGAAAAAAGCGCTATAACTACAACCACTTGCAAAACCGACGGCTTAAATTTTCATTGGTAAAAATATCCTATTTTTCGAAGGTTTTACGATGGCTTATGTAGTGGGGTTATTTCCGACGACATAGCAATAGGACATACCGTCGCTTATTAACAGTATATTAGTTTTCGACGGTTAAGTGTGGTCAAGATGAGAATGCTTAGGTGTATGAATGGCTTAGCACTTAGAGATAAAACGTGAAATGTATATATCCATGAAAAGGTTAGTGTAGCCCTTGTGGTGGACAAAATTAGAGAGAGTTGTCTTTGATTGTTTGGTCACATTAAACGTCAACTNCTTTTCACCTAAAAGTTTTTTTTGCTTATATTGATGCTCTAGTCTATCCTCACTAATACACTAAAGGAAAAAGCGCTATAACTACAACCACTTGCAAAACCGACGACTTAAATTTTCATTGGTAAAAATATCCTATTTTTCGGAGGTTTTACGATGGCTTATGTAGTGGAGTTATTTCCGATGACATAGCAATATGTCATACCGTCGCTTATTAACAATAGATTAGTTTTCGACGGTTAAGTGTGGTCAAGATGAGAATGCTTAGGTGTATGAATGGCTCAACACTTAGAGATAAAATGTGAAATGAATATATCCATGAAAATGTTAGTGTAGCCCTTGTGGTGGCCAAAAATAGAGAGAGCCGTCTTTGATGGTTTGGTCACATTAAACGTCAACCATCTGATGATCTAGTAAGGAGATTATATGTTTTAGATTTGATTTATATTAAGTAAGGCAGAGGTAAACCTAGAAAGACTTGGGCATATTGTATAAAATTTGATCTTAATTTATTAGAATTGAATGAAAATATGACACTCAATAGGACGCAATGGAGAAAAATGATTCATGTAGCCAACCCCACTTAGTGGGTTAAAGGCTTGTTGGTGGTGGTGGTGAAACCTGCAATGCTCTATGACACAGAATGTTGGCCTTTAAAAGAGAAGAATAAAAAGTGATGCCGAGATGAGAATGCTTAGGTAGAGGAGTGGCTTTTCACTTAGAGACAAAATGCAAAATGCTTATGTCTGTAATAGAATTGGTATAGCTCCTGTGGCAGACAGAACTAGTGAGAATCAACTTAGATGGTTTGTTCACATTGAACGTTGACCATCTCATGATCTAATTAGGAGAGTAGATGTTTTAGATTCGATTTTTGTTAAGAAAGACAGAGGTAGATTTAGAAAGACTTGGGCATATTGAATAATAAACAATCTTAATTTATAAGAATTTAATAAAAATATGACTCTCAATAGGATGCAATAGAGAAAAAGGATTCATGTCCCCACATGTTGGAATAAAGGTTCGTTGTTTTGTTGTTGTAGAGAAGTTGAAGCATGTGGGATTTAGTAAATCCTACTAAAGCCACCAAATACTTTCGTTATATTTAATAGGATTTACTTATTAACATACCAAATAGTTTTCGGAATTTAACCCCTTCAAGATTTCATAAATCCGATTTAATAGGATTTACACAATCATATTAAGNACATTGAACGTTGACCATCTCATGATCCAGTTAGGAGAGTAGATGTTTTAGATTCGATTTTTGTTAAGAAAGGCAGAGGTATATTTAGAAAGACTTGGGCATATTGAATAATAAATAATCTTAATTTATAAGAATTTAATAAAAATATGACTCTCAATAGGATGCAATAGAGAAAAAGGATTCATGTCCCCACATGTTGGAATAAAGGTTCGTTGTTTTGTTGTTGTAGAGAAGTTGAAGCATGTGGGATTTAGTAAATCCTACTAAAGCCACCAAATGCTTTCTTTATATTTAATAGGATTTACTTATTAACATACCAAATAGTTTTTGGAATAGTTTTTGGAATTTAACCGCTTCAAGATTTCATAAATCCGATTTTATAGGATTTACACAATCATATTAAACTAAATCCTAATTGCAACCAAACAGCCCCTAGAGAAAGAATTTAACTAGGGGTTCTTCGGTTCAGGATTTATGCAGGATTTCAGCTAAATCCCGCCAAACGACATAAAATGCCTCCATAAATTCTTCAGGTTCTTAAACTCCATTTTTGTTCCATTTTGCGTTAAATCGGAATTTACCAAAAAAAGAGAAGAAGCAGGATTTATGGGATTTATAGAGGTTAAAGTTTGTTGGATAAATCTATTAAAACCAATTAATAATTTGAATTAGTAAATCTGGATTTACTAAACGGATAACAATAATCACTTGAAAATTAATTTTGGATCANCCATAAATTCTTCAGGTTCTTAAACTCCATTTTTGTTCCATTTTGCGTTAAATCGGAATTTACCAAAAAAAGGTAAGAAGCATGATTTATGGGATTTAGAGAGGTTAAAGTTTGTTGGATATATCTATTAAAACCAATTAATAATTTGAACTAGTAAATCTGGATTCACTAAACGGATAACAATAATCACTTGAAAATTAATTTTGGATCGAATTTTTTTTGAACCGACCTCTCATCGATCAAAATTGTTTTGTTTAACATCATATTGATGTTAAGTGTGTTGAAGATCATTAAATCGATTAAGACATCTCTTTCTAATATTATTTTTACTTTGTAATTTTATGTTTTCAATTCAAGTACTTTGTAGATGACATGTGAACAACATTTATGGCTGGGTGAAGATGTGCTTGTCGCACTGCTCAAAGCCCGAGACTTNTTAAATCGATTAAGACATCTCTTTCTAATATTATTTTTACTTTGTAATTTTATGTTTTCAATTCAAGTACTTCGTAGATGACATGTGAACAACATTTATGGCTGGGTGAAGATGTGTTTGTCGCACTGCTCAAAGCCCGGGACTCTGACGAGTTTTAGAGAAAAAAGAAGTAGGCAAAGCTGAATTGCTACTCTGACTGCGAGAGCATAGGGGCCTCAAAGCACTCCGGTGGAGCCCTACAACAGAAGTATAAGAGGAGGGTGGTAAAAAATTTCTTGCCATTAAATATTAAATGTATGCTAACTTTTTCATTAGACTAACATATATTGGAGAAAGGACGAGAACCAACTGCTGCAGAGTTACATGAGAGCACTCACAAGCGGCATTCGAAGCAGTCCTGGGTGGACAGCAGATCGTCGGAGGCCCTGGTAATTGACAAAATTATTAAGTATAAAGTTCAAATAAATATTAATATTTTATTAAGTCTTTCACTTTCATTAATCATATTTTTTTTTGTAGGAGGTCTTACTGAGGCTCAAGAACAGACAATCTCAACAGTCAGTCTACGGTTCGGGCACATCTCATGATTCTTCTGAGTACGACCTTTAGAGGGTGGCTATCGGTGAGAAGAAGAAGGGCAGGGTCTACGGGTTGGCATCCCAGGCGCCGACCTATGATGCCTATCTGGCCTCTATCACATATGGTGCATCCATTTCCACTTCGCAAGAGGAGGAGATGTGTCTCGAGGTTGCTGCTCATGTCGCCTCCTTGAGATCGGAGAAGTGTGCAGAGATCAAAGTGGAGTNGGCCTCTATCACATATGGTGCATCCATTTCCACTTCGCAAGAGGAGGAGATGTGTCTCGAGGTTGCTGCTCAGGTCGCCTCCTTGAGATCGGAGATGAGTGCAGAGATCAAAGTGGAGCTGTGTTTGAAACTGCAGAAAGAGAAGGAGCAAGTGCAGGATGAGGGTGAGGATGATGATGATGAGAAGAGGACACAAAAGGACGAGGAGAATGAGTAGGGTTTTTTTTAGTTGTATATGGAACAATTTATTGCTAGAAAATATTAGTTTTATTGTGGAGTTGTATATTTTGTTTGCTTTAAATACAATTAATTTTCTTTTATTTATGTATATGATTTATGTGTATGTTAGTTTTGCTACTGTGTTATGTTGTGTTTTGAGTGATCTATTATGATTGCAAGTGCGTAGATTGTGGCTTTGAAAGAGGACTTTATATTGTTTTATGATGGTACATGTTTTCGATGGCTTAGCGACGGTTTTATGATAGTTTATCGAATAAGCGATGGTTTTCTAACAGTTTATTGAACAAGCAACGTTTGGGCAAAGTGTTGTACTTTCACTATGGACAACGCTGTTAGTAGATTCTCATGATTAACCAACGGTTTGGCGACTATTTACTAACAGAATCACGATACTTTTTTGACGGAACTGCAACCATTTTCCCACGGATGTTTTCGTTGGTTATACAACCGACAGTCAAGCTACGATTAAACATGAAATGTTTTTGAATCTATAGTGACCATTACGGTACATCGGTTAACCGTCGGTTAATGTAAACTGTTATTAAATTTGTTGGTAATTTAATTAGTTATGTGCATTTTTTCTATGTCAACGTTGTGCAGTTAAACCGTCGATAAATATATTAATTACGGTTTATCTGTTATTATCAACAGTTTATTTAACCATCAGTAACACACTAAATTCCTGTAGTGATAATGATAATTTTTTAACCCTTAGAAAATATTATTTTTTTGGACCAAGGTTAATGATTCAAAATAAGCCTAAATAAAAACAAATTAGCTCAATTATAGACTTCTTTGTGGAATAAAAGTACAATTTTGTCCTGCCATATTTTATCCATGAATGTGTTGTAATTCTTTTTTTATTGAGCCACTTAGGGAAACTTTTGCCTTCCTATATCTATTTAACAAGTTAATTAGATCATATATTGGAAACAAATTGGCTTGAAACATAAAATTCTATCTATCTCTAAATTCTCCTTAATTATTATTCTCTCTTTTCTCCATCTTTTTTTATGTCTTCTTCTT